>DWNR01000155.1:0-24445 GCA_018250455.1 Polygonus leo | reverse complement strand
GGCGACGGTGACTACTTACCATCAGGTAGCCCGTCTGCCTTATCGCTAGGTTTAGATATAAAAAAAAAAAAAAAAAGAATTACTATTGGTAAGAAATTTTGTAAAATGAAATCTGTTTGAATGAAAGTTTAAACAGACTACGCAAACCCCAACAGTTGTTGGTCATTGGTGGTGTAGGAAGGGTAGTAAGGTCATGGACCTTTTCGTGAAATATCTATTTGCGATTCCACAATTCTTTTTGCAAAAGATTTACTAAAAAATTATAGGGTTGACAAGAAGAAGGATAGAATATCGGATACAAAAGGATATACCCTTCCTTTTATGAGAGCTCAGCTGGCAGCTTTGATGGTGGTGATCACTTTTGACTTGTGGTGAGACCCAACAATTGTTGTTTTCTGTAAAGCTGTTAATATATTATAATTTAATCAGTTTCACTCAAAAACTCAAAACTGTCAATTATATTTGTTTATTTTAAAAAGCTTATAAAGTGTAATACGGCCATCTCATAAGATATTCCTGTTTAATTTTAAAAGAGAAAAATCATAACTGGTTAATATATCGCATCACATTATGCATTAAGAAAAATTAGTTGCATTGACTATTTTTTCAAATTGATTAAATTGCCAACATTTCTATTACAACAGGAATCACCTGCCATGTGGAAAATGGTTCAGATAATAAAAAATTCATGAAGAGTTTTATCTTTATAAAAAAAGGTATTTTTAGGATTTCATACCCAATAGGGTTAAATGCAACCCTATTACTAAGACTCTGCTGACCGTCAGTCTATATCTCATGAACCATGATAGCTAAACAATTAAATTTTTCCCAAATTAGGTATTTCTGTTACCACTATAACAGCGAATACTAAAAACAGAATACAGTAAATATTTAAGTGGCGCTCCCATACAACAAATGTCATATTTTTGCCATTTTTAATACATTATGGTATGGAACCCTTCATGTGCGAGTATTTCTTTTTATTTTTTCTGACCTGTATATAAAGTGTCTTATAATTTCTCTTTATATCTCATTTTATTAGGTAATTAGTAAACATATCCTCTGGATGGATTTTTATTATAAGCAGTTGACAATCTTTATCTATTATTTAATTACAAAATACATACTGTGTATTTACTATAATTAATTTGTTGTTTATTTGCTATTACATAACACAAAACAACAAGTCATCATCATTATAATCAATCCAATCAATCAATATATTATAATGTGTTGCTACTTGTAGGCAATTGTTTTTTTGTAAGTAAGAGATTGAAGTGAGGGTCTGTAGATTTGACAATATTATGGTCATATCTCATTTTCCATTTTGTTTAGCATCAAGGCAAAGGCATATAAATTTTATTTCGTTCAGTCTCCATTATGCTCAATTCCTGTAAGTAAAGATGTTTGATAGCATCTATCAACAGTGTGAAACTAAAGATTTATAATACATCGAAATAAATTTCTAATTTCATAGATTTCATAATAATATTAATAAACATTTGGAAATAAATGTGGTTTGTTGTTTGTTTGCTGTTTGTTTGTTGATTAAGATTCTAAAGTTTATTGGTTTCTTATGCATTTTGAGGTTATTGCATTATAAACATAACTCTATGAGTTAATAAAAAAAATAGGTTTTCCATTTTACCCGAGGAATTCCGATTAGCAACTGAACTTCATATACTGCGTACAATCTTTTCTAATCAATTTAATGTAATATCTAAAAAAACTGACAATTTCTGAAGTTGTTGAATTAGTTAAAATATTTTTAATATCTCTTTTAATAAGATAGTATTTATACAGTAGAGGTACACAAAGTTATTTTTAAGATATTATAACACAAAAATGAAATAAATAAAATCTTAAAATGAAAAAGAGTTAATGAGTCCAATTAAGATAAAAGATAATATGCTAAGTATTTATTAAAATGGCCTGAACGAATTACGGATTCGTCATGACGCGGCCGGCTGAGGCATGCGTCATTTCAACTTCACATCATGAAGTTAACGCCAATTTCAGTTCAGGCTCAAGTGTGTTTCATTAATAACAATTAAATAATTACCCAAGTTCCTATTTAAATTTTGTTGCGAAGTTATAATTATAAAACAATTTATCATAATATATTCATTAATTCATTCATAAAAACAGATGTGTACATCATTCTAAGTTCAAGTGAATAGTGTTTGTGAATTTCTAAACAAGTAATACAGAAGATTTTTAACCTCAAAGGTTATTTACATTGATAATTGATTTTTTTGTCTGTCGTTGTGAATGATATTTTTTTATGATTAGTCAGATGTAACACAGTGTCCAGCATGAAACGCAGTATACACATATAAAATGACATTGTTCTGATAAATATGTCATATCAAAAGTCTCCATGACGTCAAAGATGCCGCGTTTTTTCCTAGTTTCTTTTAGGAAGTAGAGTATTTTTTTTATTTATAGAGGTAGCAAATGAGCCTGCATGGTCACTGTCTTCAAATTTTCTCAACTTAGGAAGGGAAAGAAGTTTGAAAAACGCGTTAAGACGGTACCAAATTTTCTAGTTATAAAATATTTATATTTATTATGATTTAAGAATTGTATGGCCTTTCGACGATGGCTGGTCATAATAAATTATCATCGTATTATTATTAATTAAGTAAATTTCCGTTAATCATAACAACTTTCTTGTTTACAAGTAAGGAATCTATCTATTAGAAATAAGGTATACGTTGCCGATAAGCTTTCAAACTTATGTAGCTTTATGTACCCTGCAGTACGTAAAGCTGCATAAGTTTGTTGTTATGCAAAGTTTCAAAAAGTTTCAGCTGTTACGTGGTTGTTGTGTTGGTTTTACGACACGGAGGGACGAAAGTCGAGTCTTTCGAAAAATAAAAAGCCAAAGTTCGATCAACTATTCGCCGTCACAGGCTGTCGGTTGTTCGGTAGTAAAAGAAAAAAATACATCGCCGAGGAATAACAAAGCTGGCTCTGGCCGCCGTTAGCGGATATAAAAACGAAAGCGTACGGCGATAGTGAAAGTTTGATGTGTAGGCAAATATTACTCGCTTCCAGGCGGAGATTTGTGCGTTCGTTACTCAGCTCCAAAACGGTCTAAAGGCAACCGCACCGCGGGGTTTCGACGTCATTTTGCCGCTTCCACTTTCCGCACATACATTATGTAGAGGCGGCGGCGGTGGAACGTGTGTTTGACGGAATCAACGTGAATGGAACTTGACATCTGACACGTGTATGTATCTATCTACTTCGGATGTGAAAGGGCCTGCGCTCTCCTACCGGCCGAATACGACTCGCGACCCGGCCTTTGAGCCTTTTCACGTTGTATACGAATTTTGAAATGTCGGGCAAAAATGGAATCTTTTATGTGGCTTTGTGCGGCTGTTTTGACGTTAAACTTACGTATTGCGGTAAAAGCCGCATAAGCGAAGTCGGGTTTTAACGGCTACGAACGATTATTTTGGCGTTAGTGGAAATTGTTACCGCGGTCTCTATTTCGTAATAAGTTTGACTAATTGGTTTATGTTATAAATACTTAGGTTGTTTTAACATGTAAATTCGCGGTAGGAACGTTGTATTTCATAGGTATAGTACAGCAACCATAAAATCGCTAAGCGCAAGACGGCCTAAGAACATTTTTACGAGGGTTGATATGTATGAGAATGTATACATATATCTTCATTGTTTTACATTACGTCGTGACCACTACATTACTATTAATTTGAGTTATGAAGGACAACTCAGAATAAATTTAAACTTGGTTGAACTATTCACTTAATAAACACTGACTGAAACTTAAGTTGGTGATACTAGAAACATGCAACATTGAATAGGACTCTTTAGACGTATAACGTCCATGAAATGAGTGTTGCGAATGAAATTCATGCCAGAAAGAGGGCTAAAAGGGGATGAAAACACATTAATAGTGATCAGGAACACAGGAACACTTATGTAACCAAGGATTTTTATTTTAAGGCTATGAGAATGGTGTAATTTGTACCCTCATTACTTCCATATTAACAGTGAGTACTACCCAACTAACATCCCTTTTTTCACCTATTTGTTTTCACAATTCATTTGTGCAGTTCTATTCGAGGTTTGTCACATATCACAAAGTGCAGAGAAAATGTAACATTCACCACGAACGCACAAAACCGTAACATGGTCCTTTGGTGCGTTACGACGTTTGGATCCTAGCGCGTCGGCCGCCTTTCCGCGGCGTGCTGCCATAAAACAATGCATCGAGCACGTGCCGTTTACACTTTAGAGTTCACATTCAAGGTCGTACGCATTTGTAAGGATGTACCTGTGTAGGTTGGCCGGTGAACAAATACCGGTTACGTAACGCCTGTCCCACTTCCCACGGTGCGGTTGGTCTTCCTCCCGTCAAGGCTCTTTGCAATTAATCGACTCGTTGCTTTCGGTGAGCGCTTTTCGTTTCGACTGTCGACTGCCGAGTGTCGACTGTCGACTTCCCAAATTGCGGACTACGTGACGACTGTGTCGGTGAGAGTGATTTGCGTTGTTCAAGTTTATGTAGGTATAAGGGAGTTGGTTGGATGTAAAGATATACACCAGAGTTCCGGAACTTGTACTGCCGTTTTATACAACTTGCAAGTCCGGTTAGAAAGTGAAATAAAGTTTTTGGAAGTATGTATATAAAATTTACAACATCAGGAAAAGAATTTGCCCGTGAATGCTGTATATCACAAGAATATTAACACATCACAGCTATACCATCTATTTTCAAAAGCAAACTTTAATTTTTAGTCTATGGTGTTTCTACTTGTATGTGGTAGTCTTGGCTACGGTTGAAGACGTTAATGGAACTTTCACGGGATCATGACAACTTTCTTTATCAAAAGAGTATTCGTGTACTTACCTTCTTACCTTTTGTTGTAGTGTTTTGTTAAATATCTCGTTTCTTACATACGTTTAGATCTCATATTTGGTAAGTTACACGAAAAAATAACGTACAAGTATTATTAAGAAGATGCTAGTGCGGATCAAAAGTGTTACGAGATATCTCGTGTGTAACTATTACTTGTATAGATTATGCAATAGATTGATATCAAGAGCATGACACATTGTCATGTGCAATTACAAGCAGCTTCGCGTAATCAACCACGCGGGGCATATCTCGGCGAGAATTATTGTAATACACGATCACAATCAAACGAAGCCATTGTCGTCGAAATCGTTATGACGTTACGCTGATTATTTATGAATGGCTCAAATAAACAAGTGTTGTGGAATTAGTCATTTATCTCGGCGTGTTGTTTACCCACAATCGTGTTAGATAGTTGTCGATAAGGAGACACGTGGTTGTGGGGTCGTCGACCCGACATACTCGTGCTCGCCGACAGCTCGGTAATAATAATAAAATGTTTCCGTGCGACTGGTTCAAGGGCGAGCCGCTGATATCGGCGCCCGCTATATTTAGATTTAGCTTTGTGATGTGGATTTACAGTATGCGTTTGTTGAGACGTCTCACGTCTTCGCCGCAGTGTGCGTTTTCTGAAAACGCTCACCTTGATCTACGAACTACGTCACGCGTCGAAATCTAAAACGAATATCGGTGTTGAAAAACGCCCAACCTCTTTAACGTTCATGACATTGCTTCACACGTAATCGGTTTCAATGTAACTAACGCGTCGGTCAGGTTAGGTAAACACAATAGATGTGATTATCTATTACCGAGTTAGCCGGCGATCGATATCTATTCTCTGTTCGTATTTAGGGCGGTACGTGGCGGTGCTCTGTGCGTAGTGCAGCCCGAGTAAATTTCGCTCTCACTTTCGTATCGGAATAGCGGTGGTGTGTACATGAAAACGAGATGAATGGGCCGACTGAGACCGTTCATTCTGAGTCCGTGATGTGGATTTCGTAAAATCAATGCGGCCCGTCTCGGGCCCGCGTGCCGTCCGATAATCGTGTCATTGTGTTTGTGCTTGGATAATGGGCCCGGCCTCGATCGTCCACCGCAATGGGTTGCTGACCGTTTAACTGCCGTCTATTAAAATTTCATCTGATGTGTGCCAATTTCGGGTGTTTGGTTTCGGGCTACAACAAAATGTTTATTATAATTGAGAGTCTTCCTAAAGAATGTTCTTATGGTTTCGACTCGTGTTCTCTCAAACGGACTGCTTTCTTTTTGCTGAATCATCTCTACGTGAAATTGGTATCTGCAATATACAGCTACTTTTATCAGAATATCAGACATGAGAATATGAGAGCAAAACTTCGTAATTACGTGAATACAAATACATTAATAGCAAACAATCAATTGTCACCGTCAACACTCATTGATTGCGGTAGACACGTCTCCGCGGATACTTATATAAACATAATTGAGCACATCTGTACCAACAGTGTAATAATTGTGAGCGGTAAATACCTACATTAAAATGAACGTCACGCCTATCTCGGAGTGAGAAGCGACGACAACCTTGCATCACGGCGACTTGTATTGGCGAACAAAAACGTCACTCGTCACGCGGGTTGCATTCATTCATTCATACATACAGTATGTTGTAATGGGGTCGTTAAACCGTGGTGACGTCACGTAATTGCCGGCCCCCTTCGCCCGTCGCCGGTTGAAATCAAAACGTTGGATTAATAACAAGGGAAACCTGTGTAGGTCAAGCACGTTATCACCGCCGTGTTGTGGCCTAACCGTCGCCGACACAGGTCACGTGCTGGGCCTTCCTACCTGCCTTGATAATGACATGTGTTGTGCCTACTCGAATTACGTATGTTATATTACGTGTACACGATTGCGTTGGTAATTAGACGTGATGTTATCGCAATTGCATTATTCTCGTGTCCTTGGGTCAAATGGTGATTAATTGATTAAATACTGATTCTAAGTCATCATTCCTTCTAAGTTCAGATTTAACTATACCTACCACAATACATCAACGACACTTGCGTCTTGTATTTTCAATGGTTTTTCATAAACTATTTCTGCCCTGATCAACTTGCCACGAAAATTGAATGTAACACTAACTTGCAAGAGATTATTTAACCGAAACTAATTTTAATTTGACGGTTTATTGCATGCACGAATTTAATTACACCGCTAGCCTTCATAATGCAACCGAGTGACGTAACTTACATCGATAAATGTGTATGAATGTAAAAGGGGCCACTGCCAAGGACTCGCTCTGAGCGCAGTCGGAAAGGTAAATGACTCATGCATACACACATTCCTACGTTCTATAAACTACTCAAGTGTTTAAGTCATGAGGTGTTAATTCATAAATAGCTCCCTGAAATAATGGCATGTTTACGTCCGAGACGAAGGTTGCAGGAGTCTCGGGAGGTGTGTCCCGCAAGGATTGTTCGGGCTGGCCTTTTGTTAGTACACTAACGTGTTATGGGGTTAAGGTAGTGTTGTAGTGTGTGTTTAAAAAGTTTTACGCGGTCAATTAAGCTTAGAACCCGCTAGGTACCGGACGGAGTGCTAACACTTTCGGTACAAGTAAGGTGTTAGAGAGCTCTCTGCGGTTCTCATGCGCTGTCGCCATTACAAGTTGAGAATAGGTATATGAACTTAATGCAGTGTCAGTAAACACTAAGTTGGTGCACGCATTGTCAGTATGAAAATTTTAAAGTATAAGACGCATTTCGCTCTATTTGCCCTATTGCAGAACATTTAGTCCATTATAAAATAAATATAGTTTAAAAAACAAAAAATCACGCTTTAAAAGCACATAAAACTAAAAAAGTGAAAAATAATCCTTAATGTAAATAGAAAATAAAGATGAACAAAAATACTAGTAATATTGTGAAAAAAGTGTGGGTTGCTCGATATACGAAATATATGGAAGTTCGGTTTTAAAATATATTTATTTTTCACTTTTAGTTCGATTTCTTGGTATTTTTTTTTTCAACTATGCTAATCAGGATAATGAGATAAACTTATGAAATTATAGTATTGTCACCGATCCTTGATAAATGTACAAAGTTTGAATTAAATCTGTCCGTTTAAAGTGGGTCAAAATCGAGTCTGAAGGAGTCGGTTACATACAAATAGACATACAAGTGCAGCTAATAAAAGCGTGTTTAATATAGAACATTGTCTCATTGACACTTAAATATCAGTAACAACGAGGCAATGAAGAAATTCTTTATAAATTAATGATCGAATTAACTTATTGTCGATTTTCTATACAAATAAAAGTAGTATCTAATTTACCATTTTTAAAGCTTGATCACGAATCGTCTTATCTTCGATTTTTAAGCACGCAAGTAGCAAACGAACCCACAGCTCTCCTGATATTGAATGTCTAAATCCCTAGACTTTTCAAATCTAGTTCTAATCTCGTATAGATGAAAAACATTAACCTCCAACTGAAACATAAGATTTACTTAAGTGAATTGTAAATAGGAATTGGTGTAATTGGACCGGCAATTGTAATTGGAGGACTGTAAAGTCTTACAACCTAATACAAATTTTGTGCAATTAAGTCCGCGACCCATAAAAAGTGGCACAAAGGTGTATCTTAAAATTCCTATTTTTGATCTTTTGCGCATCGTGTATATTGGTGCAAATAGGTCGTATTTTCATTGACTAAAAAGTACACCACGGATTTTTTGTGTTCCGTGTTAGACCTAAATGTGGCAGTAGTGTCATTAGGGGCCTACCTATGGGTCTACCTCTCCACAAAATAACAATCTCCTTAGATTGACAAAATCCGGATTAACGCGCGATAAAGCAAATATTGTGATATTGTGTGCAAATATTGTGTTGGGCTTAGAAGGGTGTTTTCATTATGAGCCTTTCCTATGGGCTTCTTATTTCCTATCGTTCCCTATATTCCTATATAGGGATATCAGGTCTTCCAATATTCGACTTAAAGCAAGAAAACACAATGTGGTAAAAGTTTTAAATAAAAAGGATTTACTTTTCATTTTCATCATGATTTCGTATATAGACATACGCTAATAACATTTATTCACTCTGCAAAAATTGCGTGTTTAGTTGGTTACATCCATGAGCCAGGTCCCTCAAACCATGAGATTTCTATTAAAGATTTCCTTGAGATTTCCAGTTAAATTTTACCAGGAAGAATCTTTAACGGAGTGTAGGAATGTATTTCATAGAATAATTTATAATAGCAGTATTAAATTTCATCAATCATAACTAATTGTATGATTCAAGTATGTGTGTGGAGATTCTTTCTCCGTGTCTTCTCCATAACAAAAGCATCTTGTGACTAGTAATTGTTAGGTATCCCCATACCGTTATCACGAACATTTCGTTCTGACATGTCAGTCTAATGCAGTTTTCGTAATACCACCGCGTCCATAGAGGGGTGAATACTTTCTTTAATCCGCGACTTGTAGATACATAGCGGGGCGAACGACTGTAGGTACAATGAATACATATCTATATTAAAAGGTCACGACCGCCACTCTTATGTACTCCAGATAGCATGTACCTAAAGGGAGTTCTTTATTGAACCGTCTTGGGTGAAAAGGGGTCGCTTTATTAGGTCAGTAACACTTGTAATCCATTTGTTTACACTTGTTGCGTATGTGTATGCCGATCAAATCTGTATCATTTCTGAAGTTACCATTTTGCCATCATGTATCATTTTGCCACGTGGTAGAACTCGTGTAGTTCGACCCGGCAGTCCTCCTCCGTCCTCCGTGAGGCAATTTATTGTGTTTCGGTATGGAGAGACGTGGTTGCCGGCTATAATTAAACGCGAGGCGAACATCTTAGTCCTCAAGGGTAGCAACACATCTGTGGTCAACTTCACGTACGATTTATTCGTACTCGGGGATGATCACTAATGTGCATGGGCGGCAGTGGCTACTTACCATCAGGTCGACTGCATGCTCCTTTAGCGAGTTAAGCATTAAGCGAGTTAATAAGGTCAAAGTCGACTTTCGGTTTTTGAAGTTCCTGTCAGATTATAACACGAGTTAATCTTGTAGAAAGTAGATAGTAATGTTTGCTGTGCACGTAAAAGGTAAACATACGAGATGTTCCATGTCTCCTTAACCTTACACTAGGACGGTTTAAGTAACGCGACTGTCATATTGTAAGCTCGGTGTGTGTTTTGTTACTGTGTACACATGTGCTCACTTTTATAACCTTGGTATTAATTTTGAGAGTTACTTGTTTTAAATCTTATTTTTTACATCGTATAAAGGTAGCAAACGAGCATGTAGACCACCTGATGGTAAGTGGTCACTGCCGCCTATGGACATCAGTATTTACCCTAAAGCACAAATAAATTATACCTTTTGATCACAGATGCGTTGCTACCTCTAAGTACTAAGTACTAATATGTTTGCCTCGTATAGTAGCTTAGCCGGCAACCACGCCTTTCCAAACCTCCAAGAATTGCTTCAAGGAGGATTATGAGGTCGGCGGTGGTACCTCTCCGGTCGAACTACACTAGTTCTACCACCCGTTAAATTAATTCATACTACTCGTAAGGGGTTCAAATTCCTAGCAAGTACGTCTGATTTATTGAGGTTATGTGCAAATGATAACCACTTGCTTTAACACTAAAACATAGCGATGTAAGTCAAGTTTGAATGTTAAGGCCTGGGGTTGGGCACCTCTAAATCCTCCTTATGTAGGAAATCAGTGCTTATAGATAGATAATCGTAGTATATGTTGATGATGATTCCATTAGAATTATGTGTATTAATAAAATTTCACATAATACTATAACCGATGTTAAAATGGATTTACCGGACTTTCATGACTTTCCTATAAAACGGGTTAAATTAGAATAAATACGGAAAATTATATTTGGCCCCAATAGTACATACAGGAAAAGGTGTGACAATCCTCTTCCATTTCTGCTATGTAGGGAAACCTGAATTTTGCAAAACGTATTTCAGTACACAAACTTTGAAAAACGATTTTCAATAAAAACTGGTGCATGGGTAGGTAGGTAGTGCTAAGTTCCTTAAGTTGAATGCGCTGAGTTAAACCATAGAAAACTGCTTTTACGGTTGTTTGAAAAAAACTAACGTAACGATGAAATTGCTTTACCGATAAACGATTCTAAAACTATGATTACCTAGAGTCGAATGCAAGTCGAAGACAGTTGAACGTTTATTAGCGAGATCTAATAAGATTGCATTGCAACCCACCTGTTGCGCAACAGCTCAGTTGTATACCACCTAGTTACCGCGAGCTTGACATTCACGGGGGCTCGTGACGGCGTAGACCAAAATAACACGCCGTAACCGACCGCACAACACGACGTAATGCTCTCACTATTTATAGAACCTTATAATTAAATACACCGACATCCATTCGTATTTACCTTCCGCTAGTCGACTCGCGAATCGTAACGAGAACGTTTTCTTTTGTTAATAGGTATTATAGTATATTTAATATAGTATCAACTTGAGTGATGCGGTTGGTTGGTTGTTAAAGTGTAGGTACTTGTGTTGTGAATGATGCGACTGTGTTGTATGTTACGTCGATTACATTCATTATTTTATTGTACATACATTGCGATACATAACAATTCGTGTGTTGCATCAGTTATTGATGTTTTTGTTATCAATTGTTATGGTTGCTTTGTGTTCAATGGAGTAATATATAAAAAGTGTACGTATAAGTCTGAACGTACCATCATCATCTAACACTTACTGTTAGTGGCACAGACATCCTTCTTTAAGCTTCATTGTTAGTGCTTGATCGTAATCGATTTCCACCTTCAATTGCAATGCAGAAAATACAATATAACATTAGACATCAAAAAATGTAAACCTAAATTAAGTATTGAACTATGTAACACAAATTAGAATCAATTTTTCTATGAATAAGGCTGAATTTAGGTCACAAGTGTCGCAACTCTAGTAATACCTACCTATCTTGTATCACGCGGCATTCCCCATAATTATGTCATGCTACATTTACACATTATAAAGACGTGTTCACCAATTGGACATACCGGTAGCTTTGTAAAAACATGTAAAGATTTACTTATTTGTGAATACAGGAAATTTTATAAGGAATGTGAAAATGGAGTATTAATTTATTTAATCTGTTTTAACAACAAAAATCAAAACATGAAGATGAACTATAGTAGTATTTGTAAATATTTGGTCAACATGACTGGACAAAAAGTCAACATGGTTATCAGCTTGTGTACCAAAAGATTTTAACTTTCATAAAGTGAATGGTAGGAATAGGTAAAGGATAGGATTCATGATTCCACTATTTAGAACTTATATGACCCATACACCAAAATAACAGCAACATATCTGATGGTCACCGCCGTCGTATGGGCCATAGTGACCAACTGGACATGGTCAATGGTATCTTTTTAGAAGTTAGCCAAAAATTCTCATAAGCTAAATCATGTTTTCGCTTTATTTCGTGCGATATAAAACTGGACTAGAATCGTGATTTCTGTGACGTTAAAGGATCGTAAGACTCACGGTCAAAGTAATAAAAAGAATGTATGTGAATAGGTATTGTTGTAAACAATGCCGCTTTCGTAGCACGTGTAGTCGGAAGTCGGAACAGATGATTCTGATGAATACCGTTTCGTTTACGTCCCATTGTTGATACTCAAACAAGTACAAAAAGTAAACCGGTCAGCGGGCCTTTTATCGTTTCTCGCAGGAGCTCGTCGAAATAAAGTAATAATAGTAATAACAGTCAATCCCATCTCATTCATTTTTTCTTTTTCTCGCAACAATACAGTTATGGCTCGACTTTTTTTTGTAGATACGCAAAGGGATAGCCCGACGGCGTTTAATATGTAAAGGAAGGCAAGGTTACACTCACACTGGTGCACGGTGCGTGTCGGTGTACTGTGTGCTTGTGGTGGAGGGAATCCCCAACTTTTTACAAACACAATCAAAGAGTTATGTAATGTTTGCTCGTATCCGCCAGCGCACACGGACCGCTACTGTTGTTTGTACGAATGCCGATATTATACATACATTACCGGCCTCTTGTGTTAGTCATAGGTCATTAACATTTCTGTTATACTGTGTTTACTTTTTGTACATTTAATAACGATGTAACGTCCTTGACGTGATATATATTCAGCTCGTTACAGAGTATTGTGTTTTCGTGTTTTTATTGCGTTTGTTTGATGTACGTGGATTACATCGTTTTGTATACATATGTGGAACATTATGTTGCGTGTATCATATTGTAAATAATCTTGATTTGTGTATCGGTACTGCTGAGAAATAATTCCACGCACACCACGTGCAAGAATTATTCCTATTGTGTGTCCAATAGTACTAATGCAAAACATTGGGTATTCCAAATTGTGTATAAAAATCAACAAACTGCGATGAGACTGCTCATACGCCATACTGCTCCAATATATTACTACTACTAATACTACTACTACCTTATCCTATTATAGCTTACTTTCATTCTTCTTCGATTTTCTGGTGAACGATATAAGATTTGCACAGTCCGTTAGTTTAAATTTGTCTATAAAAGCTATAAATGAAACTGCATGTTTTCCGTTGAAGCAGTTCTGATGTGAGACTAAATATGACATTTAGATGCATTATTACAGGCCAGTTAACAACAGTGTTAGGATCCCTAAATAGATCCCTTCGGTTGGTTATCGATATATGCGGGAATGAAACAACAGACGCAATAGCAAGAACGGGCCTGTGATGCCCACTATGGAACTTGAAACCATAGTGGGCTTATCTTCAACCGTATCACGCACACTGCTCAAAGCTATAACAAAATAACAGGGTGTATTCATGCCAAAACTGGTGTCCGCCTATTCCAGTTACTCCGAACAAGTGTTGAGTCACAAAGGGGAAGATCTCCGACGTTCCGAGATTCATGCACTCACTGGACACTGCAGGCTCAATAAATACCTTTATAGGATTGGCAGATCTACCGAATTCCCCGAATAAACCATGACAAAAGTCTTATTCAGGGACCTGGGTGAGCCATGCGAAAAAGTGTCTGAACACTAAGCGCTTCAGGTTCATCCTAAGAATTAGTGATTAGATACAACATTTTTTTTTATAGAATAGCAAACGAGTATGCAGTCCACCTGCTGGTAAGTGGTCACTGCCGCCTATGGACATTAGTAATCTTTCAAAAGTACGATTAAATCGTACGTGACCACCACAGATGCGTTGATACATTTGAGAACTAAGATATTTGCCTCGTTGTGTAAGTATAGCCGCTAACTACGCCTCTCCAAACCGAAACGCAAGAATTGCTTCGCGGATGATTATGAGGGTGGCGGTGGTTCCTCCGCCGGTCAAACTAGTTCTACCACCTGGTATTGTGCCGTGAAACGAGCATGGTCACAATTGATTTGAACTAGTCGCAGTGACCAAATGGCATTTAACTCTGCCCTCTCCCTTTAGTAATAATTTAGGTGTTGTTAATATTTCTTCGATAAAATTGCAATATATTTTTTTAATTAAATTCAATAAAAAATGCAGCAAATTCTGAGTATTAAAGAATAGTTTGTCATAAAACTAACTACACAGCTAATTAAACAAACTCCAAAAATACATTCTCTATCTATTTCTAATTTATAAGCTATAAGTTGAAAATGAATTGTTAAAATAAAATTGTGAGCAGTCCATATGCCCATCAGTTCCATAGGTAGTTGCGTAAGCACCAGAAGTAAGTTTATCGACTTCGATAAATAAGTACTGAAATCAAAAGATGAAATTTTAAATATATACAGAAGCCAAATGTATAATCTACCCAAATGTATCTACAGTTTAAAAGTCGATGTACCTGTATTGTTTTTTTATATATAAAATATCGTACATAATTGTCGAATGATGTTCAATAACAAAAATATAGTACTGAAGCCAGTTATAAATAGGTTACACGCTCTACGCACGCCACAAGGAATAAAAATATGTCAGTTCTATTGTCAATGTCAGAAATAAACTGTACTTTGTACAATACAATTGTTTTAATAGTTCTACTTTATATTTCTTCGGAACTTAATTCAATTACTAGTAACGTAGTGAATTTCTAACAACTTGTATAGATTTAAGCGCACTACAAACTAGTGATGTGATGCATATCCGTATCCGTGGATATCAGAGGAAGAAAAAAGATCTATGTCCATATCCGGTGACCTTTCTAGCGGATATTTTACGGATCTCTTACGTTATTTTTTTCAATACATATTTGAAAGTTTACTCAGTCTTATTTTGTATTTATTAAAAGTCTCTTAGGTACGTGTTATTAAAACTATAAACAGCAACGTTTGTTCTAGACAGACATTGAAAACGAAAGAAAACAAACAACCGAATACTATCAAGATTATGCGCACTGTCATGGATTGAGTAAGAAAGTTAAGATCCGTATCCGCGGAACTTGACACCAAATTTCCGTATTCGGATCCGAATCCTCGGGTATACTTTGTTAAAGATCCGGCACATCACTACTACAAACACGCTAACTCGCCCACCGTCCAGAATATCATTACAAACATCGCACTCGAAACTGTGTGTTTATATTATTAATCAAGTGTTGAATTGGGTTAATGTTTAGGCCGTTGATAATGACATAATAGCGATGTAAGTGGGCGAGTGCGTTGCCGGGCCGCATAGGAATCCGGTCGCATTCCTAACGGCTATGCACTTGCACTGTCGCGTTTGATGTAATAAAGCTCACGCCACACGTAGCGTAGTTGGCTGCGTTTTGAACGTTAATTGATGTCGTGTGGCGACGAAGAATTATGCGTGCTTTCGTAATTTCCAGAATTAACTGTACAGTACGTTTATAGATTAAGTACTTAAAATCTATGACAGAGATGTTAGCAATTTATACTAGCAGTTGGTCATTGATTATTATATTTTCACTGACACCCATATAAGAATGGCTTCAGTCATGTTTATTGTACCTCATGATTCCTTCGACCTATGAACTTTTTTTTCGAAGTTTATGATATATATGATAATAGAAAAATGAACAATTGAACGAATAAATCTTCATGCTTAATCAGCAGGCCAGCCGTTCACATTCTTTGTGTATATTTTGTGTTCATCTTAGAAACCATCTAGCCCCAGAAGCAAAAAACCTAATACGTCAATGGCTAATTAACTCTGACAGTCAAGTTATTTCATGCTGTCCTCTATATAAATAATGTGGCCACAGGGTGTATAATCCTGTACCCAAATGATAGTAAAGTAGTTGTGCTAATAACACCCTTTAAAAAAAACTATTCTAATGAAACTGAAATAGGTGGGGCGGTAGTGATCTTCAAAATTAATAACATAGTCTGTCTAGTAGTGTAATAAACTATATTATATCCACAATATCGGCCGCGCTTTTATCTTTTCGCCCGCGGGCACTTGTGCTTTAATAACCTAAGCTACGATATGAACGTAATATTGGACGCATACAATATGTGATTATATAGAAACGAACTAGCTGATCCAGCAAACGTTGTTCTGCCATAGAAAAAATATAAAAAAATGGGGGTTGGTGGTGGAGGGGGGAAAATTTAGGGTTGTATGTTTTTTTTTAATTTAGTCCAAAAAAAATATATAAAAGAAGGTCCCCCCTTTTTAACATTTAGGGGCTTTTAAGGGCTTTAACATTTAGGGGTATAAAAAATAGATGTTGACCGATTCTCAGACCTATCCGACATGCACACAAAATTTCATGAGATTCGGTCGAGTCGTTTCGGAAGAGTTTAGCAACAATCACTGCAACACGAGAATGTTATATATTAGATGTAGCAAAAACTCGGATCATCCCATAGAATGTAAATATAAAATATTGTTAGTACCTAAGTTCATCGTTCCGTATTTTGCAACACACATTTAAAGCAGCCGATTAGAATCCTTACATCGGTCGTAATACCTGACAGATTACAGTAGTATTAAGTTTTTTATGTGTCACTTGTTCTTTTATCTTTTATTTTTGTTGTGAATACTTTGAAACAATTTGTATATTTTACAACGAACGTAAATATTTTTATGTTTCTTGTTAGTAATCGATGCAAATATCAAATTTGTTTCTCCTGCCAACTGTTAACTAAACAGAAAAGGGCCATAAAATAGAGTGAACATGTTAAAGTATTTGTATAAAATAAAACACAAAGGCTAGCATTATGAAGAATTATATTTATTGCGATAGATAAAAGTGAATGTCGGATCTTTAGCATATGACGGAAAGATTTTCCAATTGGGACATATTTGAGTCTTCATTTCACTCGGACGATTAGTAAAATCTATCTCTTATTTATCTTATATTTGAAGTAATGTTATTGCTCTAATTAAGAATAAGATGGACTCCTTTATAGTCTTCGCGTTTATCGATTGTCATTTAAGATTGACTTTAGAATCTTATTGAGCTAAATCGAGTGTTCTAAAATCGGGAAGGTTGTGAAATTTCAATGTGGAGCCATAAACCGTCTATACCTTTATTTACATGCAATTTACCTTGTAGGTATAGTACCTATAATGTACCCAGTAATGTTATTTATATGAACCATAAAACAAAGTTGGAACCAGGTTGTTCTTCGAATTTCATAGTTGAGGGCAAAGATTCGGGCATTTTCTATTTCTTCTTACTATGGGATGTGCGTGTCGACGGAATAGGTTAAAAAAAATATCGTCAAACTTTATCTCTATGGCCTAAGCTTGTCCGAAGAATTGAATTTGACAATTCTTTAGACGAATCCTAATGTCAAAAGTCAGTTGGGATTATTCTGAAACTACGTTGAGGGATGTGCACAGTAGTTTTTGATATTTGATTATACTTTGAATTCAAATGTGGACTTCAGACTTTATATTGTTTAGAATTTAATATGCACAATGAGGTGACGTCATATTAAAGTAAGATTTATCTTACTTGTCTCAATGTAATTCAATGACAAAAGAAAATTCGGGAGCGAGGTTCAATTCCAAAATTAAATACATAAAAACACTGTTTTTGAGTAAGTAATACTATTTAATTGCCAGCGTTATGAAGTGAAAGTATTTTGTAAGGTAATGAACCGACGCAAATATATATTCAATATCAAATCCTTTGGCGACTTAATGAAGTATAACTTTGTATATTTTATGTTTAATTTTGATATAAAATAATAGACGTATCGTCATAATCTACTTCGATGTTAATAAAAAGTATTAAACATTTTCCTCATTGTATTCTTGCTGTAGGTAGACAGACAGCGAAATGTTTTTAAAATTCAACGAGTGATTCTGTTGACTGAATACAGGGCACGTTACCTTTGTTTCGGTTAACGTAAAGACTGGAATACGAAATACCTCCCGCTTACAAATTCAGTATTTTTAATTCACTGTCTTTCAGATTTCAGCGATTGCGCTACGAGCATTTTCAGCTTTGTCTTATTGCACTGTATTACGATCTAGCCGACTTATTCCCCGCCAACTTGAGCCCTAATAAAAAAGTTCCCTCTCATATCTTTAAATGAGCTTTTATGAGTCGTTTGAAGACTCTCGACGCCGAGGCAATAGGTCACTACGGCGTTGGGTTTATTTTAACGCCCGATTATGATCTTACTTTGAAAGGGGAAGCTTTACTGTACTTCCTTTGAGTTGCTTTAGAAGTTTGAAAAGCTGCCCTAGAACATGCAACAATTCGTTTTTCGAAACGAACAGAAAATAAGCGCCGCCTCTCCAAACGTTGATGGATATTGCATTGTTCAATATGATACGTAGGTAGGAGTGCGTGTAATGGCAATATAGGTGCGTAGCGGGCGGGAGGTGTGCGCGGGCTGCGCATCTATCCGCGGGTCAATTACTGCATAAATCAATACGGATGTCACCCCATGCGGCGGCTCTTTGTTCCAGCCGACTGGAGATACGAGGCCCGTCTCAGTGGTTCCAGCTCTGTCCGGAAAACTCGCTGAGGTATCGCGGGGTCGGATGATTACTTATTAACGTAGGCGGAGACCGGCTGGCGCGGGCGCGCCGCTTTGAGCTCGTCCCGCGATCGATGCAGTGTCGGCCAATGGCGCGCCGCCGCCCCCCGCCGCGCGACCCCTGCGCAACCCTCGCGTGCACCCTGCGCGCCCCGCACCCCTCCAAACACCGCCCTCATAAATCATTGAATCCGCCATAAAACACCCCAATGTTCGTAAAAATGTAACTTTAATTGGTGAACAAACTCCTCATATCTCGTAGTCCAACTATACCCCTGCTCAGCGGCAGCGGGCCTCGGTTGGAAGATGTAAAACGTTCGGTCAAAGGGTGCCGACGGGTTCCCGACGCTCGTTTGCCTCGGAGCGGGGTTCGTACGGAATAATTGAATTTTCATCATAGAACAAAATGAGAGCTGAAAACTGAAACGGGCGGCATTGTTGGCACAGCGAATTACTTCGGACGTCAATTATTTAGACGCGTTATCTGCCTGAAAATTGATATTACAGTAAAAGCATGTTGATTTTATAGGTACAATGAGCGCGTTGAATGTTGCTTAAAGGGTTTTATTATAACATTATGTCATTAATTTTAAAATTTTTAGTATCTATACAGTTATTATTAATAACAATGGAATGGTTATTGGAGTATAAAGTTTTAAAATACCCTAATAATAAATGGGACGTTTGTTACGGTCGGTATGGTAATTTTGTGACAGAATGGGTCAAGTGATAATATATCGATGTAGTAACAAATGTAATAAATTAAACCCGCTCAGCGGTGTCGAATAATTAATCACTGCAACTAACGTACGCACTACGTCGCGGAAATAAATTTTAGTAGGATTTTGAATTACCTTTTAATGAAGGAGTAGGTACCTATTTATAATGATTACTTACACTAATTGAATCTGCTTATTGAGATTTATACGATGATGCGTATACGATAATATACCGTATTTTTTGATTTGAGCACAATATCATAATTTAACATAATGTCATCCATAATGCAGATAAAATTAAAACAATGAAAAAGTAATGAGCATAACGACACTTTCTAAGCTTATTTCATTAAAAGTGAAATTGTAACCTTAACCAATCTATATCTATATCTATACATACATATAATAAAACTGTAGACGAGTTCAATTCTGGACAATGAATAAAAACTAGAAAAAATACTCTTAGGGATCTTCATACAAGTAATACTAGCCAAAAAAAAAACATTTTAATTTTTTTGTATTGAACGGATTTTGATGAAACTGGTTTTGTTATATAGCTATCAGTCCTCGTATCCATCGTATCGTCGCAACATATAGGCTATAATTTATTTTGAAGATCGGGATACCAGATGTGGTACTATAGCGACCTGGGTAATCTATAAGAGATATTAATACTTTATATAGCAGAACAACGTTGGCCAGATCAGCTAGTTAGATATATATTTATTGGTATTGTTAATAAGCATTTTCACACTGTAAACCGTTACTACACGGGTAATTAACAGATACCGGCTTTCTTGGTTTTACGTTGATAAGCATCTTAGTAGTAAGTTATTTAGTATTTGTTTATAGCAAACGAGCTGTTTTTATTTATTACCATTGAAGTATTGTTTTAGGGTTCCGTACCAAAATGCTACCAACGGTCGGTTGTATCTGTACCGTAACAGTGATGCACTTGAAATGTTCTGAGAATATTTCACTACTACTATAAATATAAGCGGATATTTTCGGCGTATTTTCAACCTATCTTCTAAACCGCAAATATGGTCTAATTTTCACAAATTGTTATTACCATATGATATACAGGGTTTTGGTTTTGTGGAGTTATGAGACTAATTCAATTTCGAGAGGATTTCTCTTCATTTAAACAAAAGGTATTTTTCGGCTTGATATACCCTTTCCGTCACACCCTGTATATATGTATATTATTACTATATGATATGATACATTTAAGGAGTATTTCTAAAATACTTTTGAACAAGTCTATAAATAAGAAATAGTTTAACATAACATTCCAATTGGTGACAACCGTTGGTATGGAACCGTCCGCGTGCGAATCCAACTCGCACTTGGCCGAATATTTATATTCACGCTACTAACCGTCTATTAACTACAACGATAACGAGTTTGGCAAACGACGGCAGCATCCAAGTTACGTAAATACATAAAGAAGACGGCTCTACGAGTTTAATATTTTCTTTATGCCGAAGTACCTTCGTTCTTAAAGTTTACTCGAACGACCTTATTGTTTATTCTTCTTCAAAGTTTTCTCGAGTTGAGGTCTAGTGCCTACTTTATGAAGGCTCACTTTGAATACTTTATTTATGTGCTTACTCAGATGCGCATGTTTTGATCGACATTTGCGAATCATTCAGAGTTTAACACTGTCATTATATGGCCGAGGTAGTCGCGGCAGTGATTCCTCTGAAAGCGAATATTCGAGTTTTAAGTATCATTTAAAAAACTATGAACGAATTGTCAATAAATGTCGTACTTAAATTCCTGAATTTCGGCGCCCGCGCTAAAAGGTCCTATTTCGAATTCAAGGCATCGTATCTGGAATTCATGTCCGTATTAAAATTCTAATGATTATTTGCTTTAGGGATGATTATAATGGCGACAGTCTTTCCTACCTGGTCGAACTTTAACACATAGTTGTGAAAAGATTGAGATTGCTGCTATACCTGTAAATGTCGTACTACAACTAAACAGTCGTTACAAAAGTAAAATAAGTATTACTTTTAATTATTATATTCACTTTAGAATACATTCTAAAAATATTATCTTATACCTTTTGACCTCTTATTTATACCAAAACGCTCCTTTATTTTGTTCCAAATCATAAATATCTCATAAATATATTCAGAGAAAAACCACAATAAATTGGCTAGAGTAGTAAACGGAACCCATACATAGCCATTTAATACAAATCTCTTTGAATAAACTTGACAAACCGGTCAGCTTAGATATTCTACGAAATGGTAGGTATTATTCCGAATGTTTGTTCAGAATAGATAGAAAATAATCTTTCAGAGTGACATAAACACTCAAGCTATGTTCGGAGCAATTTATATTCGAACCCTAAAACGGGCGAGATAAAATCTGGTATCTGAACTTTTAGGCATGTTTTTTGCCTCGGCGTAGACGCCCACGGAGACGGAAATTGATATTGGATTTGGCGGGAGGCTTTAGCGTAGATTGTTGTAAATGAATCATAGAGGTATTTCCAAGATTAAAGCTGTTCGTCATTTTGTAATTTTGCAGTCCTTAATAATAGTTCGTCATTTACTAATCTAATCATCATTACTCAAACAAAACGATTGTTGTGCCATGATTGGGCACGGATCTCCTGTTACAATATAAAGGATTTTGGGCCACAGTCCGCCGCGCTGGTGAAGTGCGAATTTGTAAACTTCGCTTAGTGCTAAATTTATTTAATGATAATCTTTTAGGCTTGTAGATTCCTTCGCAATGCTTTATTTAAAAGCGCAATGATAATTTACAAGACAAACATGCTAAAGGACTTCCCTGTAGCATGTTTGTCTTGTAATTATTTCTTATGATTATTGCTTAAACTCTATTTTCTGAACTACAAATTATGTGCCGGAAATTATCGGGTAAACTTGGGTATTAGTAGGCATTTGTACTGAACTGTAAAGGATATGGAATAATTATGACGAATATTAAACTATAATACCTTAATTTTTAATATTTTGTCATTGGGGTCTGTTTTCAATCCCCAGATCGATTTCCTCCACGAGGACCTCTAATCAAAACTTCGTGCCTATTAGAAATTCATTATTTGGCCAGCGCGGTAGGCTGGTCAAATGTGTAAAAATCGTTCTTACTCTTAGAAGAGACCCGGGATTTTTCAATATAAGAGTTCCCGTTTTTTATTGTTTTGATAGTTTTTTGCTAATTTAGCAACGTTACCGAGTTTAACACCTAATTGATTCATTCTCATCTTTGCCTCAGGGTGTTCAGCGTAAATTAAGACACCTCCACTAAGGAGAAGCCTGTACCTGAGGCGAATCGGAGACATTCTTCACTACTTCGTTTAATGAGGTCGTTCGAGACGTATTAAGAATACTTGTCTAATGGCAGAATTTTGTTTTGTCACGACGATTCGTTTTTTTATTTACTTGATATCAATTTTGTTGTGCGGAGGTTTTATTATATTTATATTAACACTAGCTGTGCCCGCGGCTCCGCCCGCGTAGAATTCGGTCCGAGTTCAAATTATATTATATAATTCTGAAATATTTGTATAGATTAATTAAGTACCCTTGTGAAGATGTTAGTCTGTTACCTGCATAATTTGTAAGTGAGATCTGTATCTATACTTAATATAGCCAAGAGATTGACTAATTTGTGTGCTTGATTTAAACTTAACAGAACTACCAATACCAATAACTTAAAATTTACCAAGCAATAGTATAATAATTAATAAATTACTCTGTTATACCTGCAATGAACTTTCTTCTGACATCTTTCGGAAGTAAATGACATGGGACTCTTCGAAAAAGATGTTAAAGAGTCTTTCATTCAAAGCCGTCTTTACATTGTCAGTTGAATTATGAATGTTTGTTGATGCAGAGCACTTTCAACAGGCCTCTGCCTTAACTGGTGTTGGTCATGTCAGTACTTAATGGGTTAATGATGATGATAGCGATGATAATGAAAAGAGATATGTCTTCTAGTGATTAACATAAATAACGTAAAAATTTACAGAACACCTTAAAAGTTTTTCTGGGTATATGCATAAATATCGTTAGAATATTAATTTCTTCATCTTAATACAGTTAAAAAAGTATTTTTTTTTATTTGTATAGGATCAAAACCCATTTCGGATGAAAAACCGATGATTAAGTTTGTTTTTGTTCATATTAATATTATTATACTTGCGTCATAATAGAATCAAATAAATAGGTATATGATGCATTTTGATTAAAATCATCTGATTGTGTTAATATGTTGTTAAATAGTGAGTTTTAGCACTTAATTCTAAATTTGCTTAATACTGTTGCAGCCACCTCGCGGCTACGGCGGCCCTCCGTACGGCGCTGGAGCGCCCGGCGGGCCCCAGCAGCCTCCAGGGGCGTACGGCCCGCCGGGCGCGTACCCTCAGAGGTACCCACCGCCTCAGGGGCCGCCGGGCGCGCCCAACTCGAGACCGCCCTTCTCGCCGCATCCGGTAAGTTGTCATGACATTTTGTTTCACTGTAAAATAGTATTTAGATGATAATGATAAAAATGTTCTATCGGTGTTCTAAAATCTAATTGTCATTTATGGCGAATAATTCACTCATCTCAAAATAAAGATCAAACTATAGTGGTATAATTTTGGACTATAAATCACTATGTACATTTACTGGATCATTACAAGATCTAATGTTAGGTATAATATTATAAAATTAATATATAGCGATCCCTTGCCCAAGGATATCATCGGTGATTGCCGCTTCATTCATGTTAAAAAGGTGGTTATATGACTGCGTGACCCAAAGTATGTATTTTAATTTGTCTATGTTTATACGTTCCTTTGTGACACACAGGAGACCAATCTCCTGGGCCGATTCCGTTTCATCTACT
>DWNR01000154.1:0-24547 GCA_018250455.1 Polygonus leo | reverse complement strand
TAGGTTACGAGTTACTTTATTTTGAAAATATAACAATGTATACATATTGGTATCCATGACTGTATCCATGAAATTATATTTTAGCTTTTAGTACATTTATCTGCAATATAAAACCGTTTAAGTTAATTTTTTTTTTTACTTTTGTATATATACGTTATTCTCACCTCAAGTTAATGAATAAAGAATTAAGTTCGCCCTTCTAGGCCTCAAAGTGATTTCAAAAAAAACAAGGAAATAATTTACACATCAACTTATCACGGCTCACTGAAAATTTTAGCTATGATTATTTATGTCGTCTGTCAGACGTATTCCCTAAATGTGAAGAAGAGATTATGTTATTTCCCAGAAGTGACTACAAAGTATGAAGCTGTATTAACGATGCAATCATAGGACGAATATATGTACGAGTAGGTACATAACAAGATAGGAGCGTTTGTAGTTGCGTTGTTTGATCCAATAATTTAATTTAACTAACATTAATTCACAACACGTTTAGGCCATATGAATTAAAATTTGTTTTTTCTTTCTTATGATTATCCAAATGATGATGTTTATACATATTCAAATTAGAAGTCTAAAATGATATGTACAGTTGGTCAGGTTCAACTAAGCTAGGTCTACTAAGAGTCTAAGACTTTAAGACACACCTTTGAGAACAGTTTGGACGTTTCGTCATGTTCTTCGTCACCATTAAAGCAAGTGCTATTCATTTTTTATGTCTAGTAAATCAAATGTTCTACATTTGGAATACGCGTCCCGCCTACTGACATTTGCGGCTTATTCATCGCAATCTGACATTGGACTACTTAAATAGAGCTTAAAGCCTAGCATACATGTGTAACTAGTGCAGTTGTAAATACAAAATACAGAATCAATATAATAGCAAATCAATGCTGCCTAAATATAAACGCAATATCATAATTTAATGTCTGTACATAAAAAAGAAGTAGTACAAAAAGACTGTTAATTTATTTACATGCTAAAAGTTTGCTTGTAATATCTATGAGTAATGAACCAATTTAAAAGTCACTTATAGACCTATATTGTCCTTGAATTTGTATAGACTTTTATTTAGAACGCAGCAAGAGAAGGTCATGGTTGATTGATTATAACCATTATACTGTCACATACTGGATCATCACACTAACAATGTTGCGAGCAACTAAAATACAGCAAAGTTTAAATAAAACTGGAACATGTATCTGGAAACATACAAGTTGTTATAAGAGATTATTTAAAAGATAATCGATCAAATCAACCAGGATGCTTAAACATCTACATTCGTACAAAGCAGTCTCCCTATAATGCGTTCGTTTTAAATTGCCCTTCAAAACTTTTAAGATCAGGTTAATCTTGAAACATTTTACTCACATGTAAACGAGCCATTTCTGAGTGTAACATTCAATAGATTTTCAAGTTTTATGTATTTTAGTAAATGATTTGATACCCATTCTACAACTTTACTTTCAGCGTTATTGGTAGGATTTCTTTTTCTTGGATTTAATTATAGGTGTTAAATTAGGTTCTATCTAGGATTATTATTATCGTTAAGATAATGTATTTCAATATAAAGGTCCTATGTCTGTTGCACAAATAATTCAGATTTGTCAGCTTTCTCGCCTTCCAGCTTCATTTTTCTTCTTTGACTTCAGAAGTACGAATCAAATTTTAGGTTTTACACTGATTTCCTTTTTAATAACTAATTATTATGTACACGTTTCAGCAAACAACATAGCAAGGCAGCAATGCTCGCAGCACTTTATATCAATAAACGGTACTCAAGTGGTGCTCCGGACGCTAGTGGCTACGCATAGCAAGCGGGACGGGAACGTTGGCACCGAGCTGATGCTGCAAGACTTGGTGTGGATACTGGCCGCGCTTGCACCGAAAGGTCAATGATTTTAAATATATAAATTAGGTTAAGTAGATCAGATTATTGTCTTTGACGGTAAATAAACTACTTACTACTCTTAATTTATTTATTTATATTGTGAAGACGATGCGTTGAGAGATACATTACACATATTTCCGAAAAATTAATCACATTGATATAGCAACTAAAACTTGAGCTATTTCTGTTAACTTTGACACAAATACTTAATGTTTCCATTAAAAATATCTTTAACTCACTCAGTTCATGACTCAATGGGGTTCTTAAGACTGGAAAGAAGATTGCAAGAATTAAAAGTTGAAATACATTTTGAATACACTGCTCCTGAAAAGTATAAAGACAAATATTGTAATTATTAGTCCTTCTTGTAAAGTTAATTTATCTATAAGTCCACTAAACAGTGCGATATTGCTGTATCATTTATTAACGTATAAAATTATTACATTAACGTATTACATTTATTATTAACGTTCTATGTTAACAATTTCAGATCCAAAGTTCGCATTAAAAGTACGGATGTTGGGCTGCGTAAGAACAACGCATCTAATCCTGAAAGGCCACTTCACTGACAACAAATTAATCTTTCCATTGCTCGTTATTATGAAACAACTGGCCAAAAACGGTACGTGTGATTTAGACGTAAACATTATTTGACATTTGCCAATAAACGAATAACCCAAAGCTTTATTAATAGACCAAAGTAATAAAATGTTTATTGCAGCTGTAACAACATCAATTCTAATACGAGACGGTGTAATAGCAACATACGAGCGCGTGTTGGTCAGCCTGGGCTTCATCCCCACCGCCAGACTCCGCCTCTGTCTCGACGCTATCGATTACTTCAGCAAAAATAGTTAAGTCAACAAGATTTCTAGCAGAAAGATAATAATAGACGACATGAAGTCGTCATCAAACCATTCATCAAGTGTGATTAATCGTAAAATATACTAACCATAAAAAATTGAATGTTTCATGACTGTCAATCGGAATTTTAAGTTTCTATTACCACATTATTATGTTTCATTCCACCAAAGAATAGAAAAAGTAACTAAACAGCTATAGCTTATGAAAAAAATACCAGTATATCGAAACATGCAGATTAAAAAATAATTGAATACTTAATCTTGTTCCCCCACACATCAACAAATCCATAGAGAAGACAAAATTACAGATATAAGGAATCTGTTTAGTTGCTTTGTCTTTGCAGCAATTAGTGAAATAAAAAGAAATTATAATTGTTTATGAATGTTAGTTGTTCTTTTACACCATCAATGAAACTGACACCAATTTCGCCGTTTAATAAATTCAATAAATTGCATGTCCAAACTCATAATTTTGTCAATTGAGTCACATGTGCGTAACTCATACAGAGGTATGCTGCATGCAGATCGTGAAGACAGGGCTCAGTAGCGTGCTCCTCAGGGTTTTCGATCGTTGGGACCGCTACGAGGGCCGCATGAGACTCAAGATATGCGCACACATACTGCAAACTCTGCAACACCTGTGCAACATAAGTACGTATGTTTATTCACGTTTATTTGTTAAAAAATATACTGACACTGCAAAACGTTCAACAAAATCATTTGTCCTGGTGGTTTTAAAATATTCTCTTAGATATTGGATTAGAAATGTTTAAAATCACGTTTTATTTCTGTTCAATGTCATTTGTATGTGCTAACGTTCATACACTAAGTTATTGACTACAATGCACTCCATTCACAAAAATGATAATATTATTTTTCAGGAAAGGAATAAATTGAATTGATAAAACAAAAAAATAATATGCACTTCTTTATGTCGAGATAATTCACTATTATAAAAATATCGAAAATCAAATTAATTTACAGAGGCAGGCCGGCGAGCATTATGTACGAAAAAACATGTGCAAACCCTTCATAGGTTTTGTGCTCATTGTCCCGATGAGCCAGAGTTCGATGGTTTGCTAGCCCGAGTTTGTTCCGTCATCACTCTATGTCTCAAGCACCAAGCTTTGCCTGTACCCGCTACGAGCCCCGCCTCATTCAATCTTAATCCAATCTTAAAGGGTAAATATTATCTAACATATTTTTTATCCAATATCCACTCGCATAATGTTTGACGCCAACTGCTGCAAATATGTTATTCTTTAGGGATAGTTTCTTTACATTACCGATTTATTATTATTGGTTTGAATCTTCTGTAAAATTTACATTAAATATTTATTATTAGGCACAAATACGTCATGGCCGTGTCATGAAGACGAAGACGATGCAGCAAATTCCGACTCAAAAACAATAAACTCGGACCTTGATGATGATGGTCCTGATTCAGACAATGAAGTTCTAGACGAAGATGTAGACATTGACTTTGAAGACAATGAAACAAAAACAGAAATTACAGAAGAATCGGACAAAAGAATTACAAAAAGTGGAGAAAGCTTACAAAATTCACTTTGGATAAATCCAAATGAGAGAGATATAGAAGACTTAAAAAAGTACAATTTTTTACTGACAACACGTTACTTTTACTTTAGTGTAACTTATTTTTTACTAACACTTACTTTTACTTTAATGGGTATTTAATTTTTTTTCAGATATTTTATATATTTCAAAGAGTTCGGTTCATACAATAAGCAGATAAGACTTGTTAAAAGTCGCTCAAATTCCAAAGGGTCTATTTTTGAAGATTTTTATATGTCTCAAGGCTCTAACAATAAAAATGTATCGTCTTCATTAAGTCTGTCTCTCACTGCCGCTCTAAATAATTTAGACTATGAGAATGTAATGGGTACCTCACATTCCCCACCCATAGGACTGGGATACCATAAAATTCATGAAACCCTATGTAAGTATTGAAATCTTAAGTACTAGACATTTTTCATTGTATTTGTATTAATAAACAGCGTTCAGACAACCTTTGTTCCTGGAGAAGGTATCGGACGTCGCCTTCTGTATATGTGTAAATGGTAACCACACCTTTCCTTATTGTTTATAAACAAGATTCACACAGCATGCAACTTGCCTTGGTAGTATCGCCCCATCTAAACCGTATGGCCATTGTACCTCTTCTAAGTTAATTAAAACATTTCTTTTATCAAACACAAATACCTTAAAGTATATTAAATGTATTAATCATAATTTTTCTAGCGACTACCTCGTGTTCCTCTCTTAAAATTCATAAAGATATTTCAAGATTCAATACCTACGAATCGGTGTACTGTACAATATCGTCTAGAGTAAGAAGTATTATACCATTTGTAAAGGTCGCTTATCCAGATATGATGGGTGGACAAAGCCTTAACCATCCAGAAGAACTGAATAAAATGGATCGAACTGCTTGCAGGTTTGTAATAATTATTCATAACCTCATAGAGTTCTTATTGAAATCAAAGCAAACTATACAAGTATACCCGACAGCCACGGCTCTCTAAAACCAAAATGCAAGAGTTTCTTCACAGAGGACTATTAGAGTGACGGTTGTTCCTCTTCGCAAGAACTACACGAGTTCCTTATTGGATAAACTTGGACACTTGTTTGTCCGGGAACAATATCCGTAACATTCATAATGTAGAATCAAATATCAACTAAACGTAATAAACGCTTAAATCATTTAGGCTTAGAGCTATATTGTATTGAATTATTGTTTGTAGGACAAAACTTTTGTCGTGTGTGGATAGAGCTATAAATCCTGAGACGTACATGAATGAAGTTGTATACGATTTAGATGCTTTAAACGCTTCGGGTCCAAACAGTGATGTTACGTCACAGAAAAGGTATACATTTTCATAATTTTATGTTAGGTAGTCTTAGTTCGCAGTATAAACGAAGATTGCGCCTGGTTTCAGTTCCGACAACTTATTTCTTGGTAATACAGATGAGCAAGAAATCACCAAACTCAATACGTTTTCCACAAAGTTGAGTTTTGAGTCGAGATTTGAATCCGGAAATCTTAGGAAAGTCATTCAGGTAGAGAAATCACTTACCATTGGTATTTTAGTAATCCTAATTTGATTTCTAATTAATAGTTTCATATTTCCAGGTAGGCCCAAGAGAGTATGAACTGATATTGATGCCGGATGTCAATTCGTCCAAAAGACACCAATGGTTTTACTTTGAGGTTCGAAACATGCAACAAGGCCGTCCATATGTCTTCAACATTGTCAATTGCGAAAAGTCTGATAGTCAATTTAATTTTGGCATGAAGCCAGTTTTATATTCTGTTAAGGAAGCGGTTTCAGGAAAACCAGGTAATAAATATTAATTAGCAGTTTTAAATTCATTACGAAACATTGTCAAAAGAGTTAACATCTTTGCTATTCCCTAATATTTTGACCTCCCTCTACTAGTAAACAGATGGCGCCACTAGTTTCGTGGACTACGTTATGAATGTTTTCTAAACGTCCTGATATAAATGATCAAGGTCTTTTACCAAGCTTTGTCATCTTGTCTGATGGACTTCTACCACAATACGTTCCACTACGTTCCAAAAAAAGCATATAAAGTTTAATCGGATATGTCATTTAATAATACGTCAGGGACATCTCGGAAGAGTAACTAATATGCCTTTCTGCGGGTTATTACGCTTGTTAGCCAATTTGTCAAATGTCTAGAAGACTCTTCAAAATCATATTTGTGGAGTATTTTATGAAATTTTGCATAACGGAAAACTAGAAATATAAAAAACGTAGAAATATAGGTAAGTTGTAACTTAAAAAAAATATTTCGATACAGGGTGGGTAAGAGCAGGATCTGACATTTGCTACTACCGCAACAGCTACCACTACGCCAACCAGAAGAGTCACAGCAAATGTTATTTGACGGTTACATTCAACATCGAATTTCCACACGCCAGCGACGTATGTTATCTCGCATACCACTATCCGTTCACTTATTCTATGATGATGGTAAGTTTAAATTGTAAAAAAAATATCTTTCAATACTTAGATTATATAAAAACATACCATAATATTATTACACTATCTAGTCTTACGTCATTTATATGCCACATGCTCAAAAATTTGTTAAAACGGTTCGCGAAATTCAAATAGCATAAACATATACCTACCGTTCTAAGAAATTTTCTGCCTTATACTTTATCTATCACGAAATGATATTTTTTTTCATGGAATACATACATCCGATACACAACTCTTAAAATAATATAAACTCTATTTGTACAAGTAAATTACAATTTAGAAATAAACACTAAAGAGTCCCTGTATCCCAAATCAATGCAACTGAAACTCAGATGCATTCTTTACTTATCCAAATTACGATGGTAAGAACGAGAAACTATGAATTTTTTAATATACTTATTTAAAAACACTAACGATTGCACATTAAAATATACTGCCATTTGTAGCTGCGATTTCTTTTGATAGTAAAAAAATAAATGTGCCAGACGATCCTTGTTCTTGCGTCTGGCTGGTGCAAGAAGCGTTTAATTAGGATGTCTGAAGAAGGAAATGCAACAGTACCTCGTTGTATCTGATGTAGCCATTAAGGTTTTTCTACCGCATTGCAGTAACGTGTTCTCCAGTATATCTAACGGGATCAGCACATTTTTTGTCCAGAGTCGGATATGGCAGTGGAGTGCGCAAATGCCTGCGGGAGCATATTTTCGCGCGGAACCGCTCTGCTACTCCCTGAACAGCAATGAAGTTCCACTACTGACTGTGTCAGCAGACGATACACCTACTAATCCTATCGCAGTATGTATAATATGTATTATATGCATTGCAATTACTCGAGATAGATAGATTACTCGAGATAGTCGTGATTAATTATTTCTACGTCTGTTAATTGAATATAGTCGCATCCTTCATGCCAAATACTACCCAAGTATTTAATTACTCAACTTTATCTTTTTCTAAATGTCTTTGTCATTATTACCTTAAGTATGTTCCAGTTACAAATGTTCCATTAGATATTTTGTAAGTTATGTTCAGTTATCTATTATACTGAGCTCTATTTATGGATCTGATATCTCCATTCTGGTTTAAAACGTTTAGTAATGTTACCGAATATAGAGCTAAATATACCTACATACAAAATATAGAAGTTTAAAAATTATTAGGCGCATTTATTGGGACTCTATGTACTAATTAAAATCAGGCGTTAGTTACGTTAATTGCACAAGAAAACTATTTATAATATTTTTCAGATACTAGTAATAACAATATCAAAATTTCTTAAATATTTTTTTTCACAAGGACATCTTTCTTTTATTTTCATCCTATACTATGTTCGTTTATAGAACTAATAATCTACGTTTATAGAACAATTAAATCGTGCTCAGGTTCATAAAAAATGCATGCAGTCCATGGACGGCAGTGACCACTTACCATCAAGTGGACTGCTTGCTCGTAAGGAAAGTAGTAAATCTTTAATCAGTAAAACTCGCATAATGTAGAATCTAACTATACTGTCTATAAAACATTTAAATCGAACTCGGGTTGGTAAGAAATGTCCATGGGGGCAATAACCACTTATCATCAAGTGGACTGCATCAAAATCAAAAATCATTTATTAAAAGTTGGTTATTAAGAACTCTTTTGATTTCAAGAAAACTACTAACGCTTAGGTATCTATGGAGAAGAAGCGGCAAGAAACTCCATAAATATTCTCCATCAACGCATGCTCGTTTACAGGAAGTAAACGAGCATGCGTTGATGAAGAATAGTTGATGGATAAGAAGAATAGTCGTTAACTCGTCTAATATAGGATATTTTTACTCTCAAAAACACAATTTTCAAAATGTATTATGCCTCTAGGACCGTGAGATAATATTCCTGACGGCGCGCGTGCACCCCGGCGAGAGCAACGCCTCGTGGGTGATGGACGGCACGCTCGGCTGCCTCCTCGGGAACACCGCCGCGGCGGCCGCGCTGCGCTCCAAGTACGTGTTCAAGATCGTGCCGATGCTCAACGTGGAAGGGGTCATTAATGGATGGTGAGTGCTTGTTGTCCTTTCCAACTTTCCTAACAGAATTTCATATGCCTTATGATAATCGGATTTCGTTGTAATTTGATGACCCGAGTGGTGCAGGTCATTGTGGATATTTCACATGCAAAGGGTTCCAGGTTCGCTTCCCGGCCAAATCTGAGAGATGAATTTGGATTTGTGATTGGTCTGAGTACTTATGCATTCAATTTGTGTGTGTACTTTATAACCCTCATGCGCACAAAAAGCGTTCAGTGTTTACATTTGACTTAAGGGCCATCTACATTAAAAAATAAGGAAGATCGAATTCGTTATTGTAACAGATATTGAAATATTATTTGTCGCTTCTGCTTTCCTATTCTTTGTTTTGTTATAGGAGTAATTATAATTTCATCGCGTTATGCCTAATAAAAGACTGGATTATATTATAATATGGAATATTGAATAGATTAGAACCTTAAATTATATTCCATAATTTTGTGTCGATGAGTTTAATTGTTCTTAATGTGTTACATGTTCATGATTCTAAGTTAAGCAATAGCTTAAGTTAGAATTATGAAGATATTTCAAGAGCTCGATTATTATTATTACTTTATATACATAAAGTAATAATCGAATCAAATGTAAGAATTATAAGAAATATCTAAAGAATAAAACTCTGTGATATGGTAGGATGTATAATATTATCAAGTAGTGAAATAAAACAGCAGTATCAATTGATTTTAAATTTTATTAACTTCGCTACATCACTATTCTTTAAATTCTTGAGTTTCAACTTAATATACTTAACTAGGTACGTCACATTATAAACACTACCTTAAACCATTATTCCAAATGATATGTCCAGACATTATCCGAAAAATTTTCTTAAATTAAATTACTATCATATATTAAACTGTTTAAATGGAATACCGGAGATCTGACGCGTCTACTTAAATTATCGCAGCGAAGTTAGGTACCTACAATTCGTAGAATATTCGTTGTGATGTTGTTGAAGACGGAGGCAAGTCGCGAATATCGAGTCGCCAGCACCTTCATAGTTACAAAATATTGCCCCATTAAAACCTTACATTTCCCACCACGGACGTGGTCTAGATTACATTACATCATTATTTATTACACACAAACCTCTCACTAGTAATAGAAAGTTTACGGTGGCGTACACCCTAAAAGCAAGCACAAATTAAAACGCTTCGCATACAAAACGCCTAAAATTATCGAATAATACTTTTGGTAGTAAGAATACGTAATAGTCACGTTTAGTTTAGTCTAAGCGTGGCCGTCGAGTCGAAGGCTAGTAGGCGGGGGGTGCCAGCATGCCGCTGGCGTGGACGGAGTGCTCGGTGGCTTCCGGCTCGACGGTGGACGGAGCGTCGTCGGCGGCGGGCGCGTCGCGCGCCACGTGACTCAGATACGAAGCCGGGTCATCCCCGACCATGCCCTCCTCGTCGTCGTACGGACCCTGCGTCGGTTCCTCCTTCTGTTCCTGCTCGTGGTCCTTGGGATGCGCATCGGCGGCTCGCGAGTAATGGGAGTCGATTTGCGGGGGCGACTTGAGCAACGCACCGGTCTTGAGATGCGGGGACTGCAGGCCGTCGAGAGACGAGGGGCGTAGCTTGCCGATAAGGTCGTTCAGGGTGAAGTGAGTCGGAAGGTGCTCGGAGCGCGGCGGTGGCGGCGACGACGACGTAAGAGGGTGAGCCGTCGTCGTGGTCGTCAGCGATAGCGGTTTCCTGATGGACAAAACAATACCGACCCTCATGTTAGAGAGCCGCTTGCAACCTTGATTGACACAACATTCAAGTTGCAAGTTTCTCATTATGCATAAAAAAATATCAAATTTAGAGATACCAAGCAAAGCCCCCTTCACCCACCCACCAAATATTTTAGATAATTTTGAAATGTCATTACATGCACGCCATAATATACTTAAGGCGTTATTAAAATTAATGGTAAAAAGTTTTTAAAACCAAATTCTGCTGGGTGTAGGGCTCTTGTTTGGTGGTTGGGTTGGCGCAGAAGCCTAATCCCGCGGGCCCGCGCGCTTGTAACTCTGTTATACGACCGACTATTGGTAATACACCATGTGTTAGCAACTCAAACTACTCGAAACACTATTAAAGTTTATTACAAACACTTATTACTGTGGGTATGTCGTCCTGTAGACATATTTATGATAGGTGCTCGATTTTATTTTTCAAAGCCTGTGCAAAAATCATGTGTGTTAACAAGGATGTGAGAATTGAGAGCGCGCGGCTTGTCGGGGAGCGGGCCTCCGGAGACGGTTGGCATCTCACCTGGCATTACCCCTGCGCTGAGGAGACGGGAATGGAGCCGTAGTTGTAGTAGTAGCAGCGGGTCTGCTCGCAAATGAAGTCCTTGATCTCCCCGCAGTGCTGCGGCTCCCAGTGGAAGGTGGGCGCCTTGAGCACCACGCAGCCGTTGGTCATCACGTGTTCGGTTCTGGAAAACAGACTATTTCTTATGCAAAACATGTATAAAGAATCCAAAAGCATATTTTAAAAATATTCATTTGAAAAAAAATGTGTTATATTAGATTTAAAAGTAAAAGAAGAATAATAGTATATGGAATAGTTCGAATTAAATTCGAAAATATATTTATAGATATTTAAAAAATACTCTGGAAGTCAAAAAAAGACCCATAATATATGTATATTGTGTGATCCATTTGTGTAAAAAGACGAACTAAAAATCATAATCCGTATAAAAGTCAAGTAAAAAAATTAATAAGACCTTATCAAAATGTTGGTAATTCGGAATATTTTTTAAGCTACCAAGAAGAAACAAGTGTTAAGTGAATAATTTAAAAACTAACAAAGGAGATCTAAATCCATTAAATAAAACTACGTACCCATGCCTGGCGGTGCGCTGCGGCGCGGTGCTGCCCTGCGGCACGTCCAGTGGGTCCATGCTGTCGTCCGCGTGCTGGCTAGGCGCGTCCATGCTCATCCTCCGCATGTAGTTGAAGGTCGCGTTGAACGGCAGTCCTGTGCTCATCCACAGGTACATGTCCGTGCCCAGGTTGTTGCCCGATGTCCAGAAGTCGTACTTATTGTAGCCTGGAAAATATTTTCGTATTACTCAAATGAGATTTTAAAGGAATAAAGGATCGGTTTCGAATCTCAAGCAGTTAATTTATTAGTAGCTTTTTGGTACATGAAAACATCGTGAGGAAACCTGGACGCTTAAAGGCTATTTGAAACCAATTCGCACTTGGTCAGTACACTAGACTATGTCCCCAAGTCCTTATAAATGTAAGAGAAGACCCATATCCAGCGTTGGGAAAATAATGGGTTGTAATTATAATTAAAAATTAAAATCATTTTTAATTAAAATCATTCATTCAATTATACTACAAAGATATACGCTGAAGCTTACCTGCATTAGTGAGATATGTTGTTATTGAGTCTGCCTTTTCTTTAGTTTCGAACGACGCAAGCTGTAAACCGAGCGATCTGAAAACAAAAATTCTCATGTTACTTAAGTATGCATCAATGCATTAACCCGTGTATAATGTAAATGAGCGATAAATGTCGAACGCCTAGCCCTTACCTATCTAAAGTGGTTGTGTAGTCTATAAATAGTGAAGTCAACAGGCGCATATTTTACAGAATTATATTAAGTGCAGTAATATTGTACGATCGGGCGAATAAAGCAAACGACACGGTGGATATCTAGCTTATATCGCGCAAAGATTGCAGGCCCGCTTTGCTGAGGCCATAAATACACGATTTAGCTAAATACTACCTCGGGTAATCGCACTCCACAAGTCCACACAGCGACTACATGGCAAATCCTGTTTATCGAGATGCTATTTATCCGTTAAAGACACGTTCCGGCCTTGTAGTGACGGGTCTACATTCCTGGCTTATACAAGTTCAAGAATAAATTCTTAGTATTTATTCACCTCTTAAAATCCTGTATTTCCTTTCGATAAAATCGATACTCTAATTAGTACCTGTCTAATATTACGCGTAGATCCAATTATCGAATATTAATTAAGTTCATTTGTAACACTGATACTATCAACCTTTAAACCTTTTAAGCCTTTTGCGGTATATTTCAATTAATGTAGATATATCTGTACATGTATGATGTTGTTGCCAATTTGTATATTCATGTTTATTCTCCATTCGATTACAAACATGCAATACAAATTGCACAGATATTACCCAGAAAATGTTCTTATCATACTGCGAAAGTCGTATTCACAAATATCAAAGAGCCGCATGCAAAGCACGTAATTTCTCCTTGTGCCGAATTAAAATGTCATAAATTGTACTCGACTTGAATTCATTAGCCACTCCTTCGAAGTAATTGCAGTTCCCATTGACGTATCTTGGACATATCTACGTATTTGTAGCGCCATAACGGTTTTGCAGTTTTTTGTTCGGGCTTCATCAGCATTCAATAAATGACAGACCCGCATAAAAAAGAAATGTAAATTTCAATTTATGTTCCTACACGTACAGTTTTATAATTTCTATACCTTTCTTAATGAGCCTCCTAATAAATGTCAATACCAGTTCTACGTCGCTTACGCTATACCAACAATAAAATAGTTGAAGAAGAAATAATTTCACGACTCTCCAGCATTTCTATCATCTTTTACAAAGTCGTCAACGAAACGTGACTATGGAAGGGGGAAAAAATGGCAAATGACAGTCATGTAGGTGCCGTTAGTTTTTGTGATCACTACTAAAAGTAATCGTGGCAGAGCGCTGAACACTTCGAATTTTCCACGGTTCGAGCGATACTCTGACTATGTGGCATGACACTTCGTCACGCAGCAGATGCCGATCCCAGCCTCGATGCGCTTGTCATATCGGATGACGAATTTGTCCGGTTTTTGCGTCAATTTAATGCGATCCACCTGACCAGGTGCGACCTTAATCGATTACGTAGTACGAAGAAATTTACACGACGTATGAAAAGCACGCAAGTGCAAAATACTGTTCCATAAAAACAAAACTCTTCCATGCGAGCGGTACTTTCCACATCGTTAACAATTGAACTGTAAATATGTAGGTCGTGACGGCAACTATAGAAGGACATCGTGACCGACGATGAGGCGACTGACCTTTTTAAGCATTTGAACGTGCCCATGATAGAGTCAAAGTCGAGGTTGCTAGAATGTCCTGTACTTCCATACCCGCATATCATGTGTCATCTTTAGACTTCCACGTTCCATGTGAGACCAAAGCGTGCACATTTTATTGAAATTTAATCATATCACGACGTAAATGCTCCTTCCCAAGCTGTTTTGAAAAGTCTTTAATTATATCATTACGGCCTGTAATCCATGACTATAACCTTAATGGACTCGTGAGAGCGCAGTACAATGAAACTGCTAGTCCTGTGCATGGTGCTTAAGTCACAAACATCTTCCGGATGCCCACCTAGCTGCCGATATTGTTCTCGAATGTTCCCAGAACTGTTAACGGTAATGCAAATGTCCCTACACTTCCTGGTTTGGAGCCGAGCCTAGGCACGCTTGTTAACACCCGACTGCGAGTAGATACTTATGGCAGGACCTCAGCTACAAGGGTACAGATAAGACGGATAAGCATTACGAGTCACGATATAACTATTACCTCAGAGAAATTCACGTCGTGAGAATTATGATACGACCTTCAGGTAAACTATGAGATAATATCTCACTACCGAGCTCAAATTGATTTATTCAATTATCGACATTGGAAACTGGACTTACCTGCAGTATTGATAAGCTAGGAAATAGTTTAGCTCCGGACTGTAAGGGTTCATTCTTGATATGAAGTACTGCACTCCATCCAATTGAATCGTGGTTATCCTTTGAGCTGAAACAATAAATAAGGCTTTGTGAAAATAGACTATTAAGAGAGGATTATTCTTCTTACAAAGTTTAAATCGTGAGGTGACTGTTTATGATCTCAGTAAATATGGACTTTTACGATCATTATTGTGTTTACTCTTACTTAATGTTAGATGATTTTCATTTTTTAATCTTTAAAGGTAAGAAATACATAACAATATTCTTAGCAATATTTTCAGTGACAAATTGTTATCATTCGAAAATTATATAATCAATCAGTTCGGAATCAATAACACTTTGATTTAATTTGAATAGCTTATACGAAGGCAGGAAACATAGTTGGACCGATTAATATAATCTATAAATGAATTATGCCCAAATATCCGCCTTCGTTCATTGTATTATTATTCATTCTCCGTCATAATGACGCGAAGTGGGAGGGACGAGAGCGATGAATAGATGTTGGCTTACAAAAATGAATATGACCCCGAGAGATGTCGCGTTATTCATTCATTAAGAGCATCGTGGGACGATTTGATGGACAAACAAGTCCTCTGTTCCTAAAAGCCATTAACTTGCGTGATTTTAAGACTTTATAGAGACATCATCATCAATCTTAATTTAACGGGATTATATTATAATTAGATTTGGAAACTAATGATCTGCCCTGCGCTGACCCTATCTGCTCTAGACTAAAACTTTTAAGATTGATAACTTCAGTTTGCAGGTCTACGTCGTAGTTTTAATAGCTATTTTAATTTTTAATTGTACTCTTATCAAAAAAACACATTGTATTCAATATTTACTAAATTCCTGTCTGAACTGGACATGTAACCCGATAATTTTAGTCCCTTCTCTAGTATTAGCTATTAGATATAATACGACAAAGTAATGCCAACTATTTCAAAATCAAGTTTTAGTACATTGGTTCTTGATGAATGACCGTAAAAGCACATAAGGTGGTCCGTGAAATTATTATGCATTTACCAATAGAATGATAAAATGCAGTTTTGTAGAAAAATAATTTAATAAAATAAAAAAAAAAATGTATAAGTGTTTGTACGTCCTTTATCTAATCTACGTTTAGATTTCATGCAATTTTTTTCTCGTTCACTATCGTTTAAGACACGTTAGACTTTTTCCCAGGAAGATAATATTTTCGGGCATCTTCAAATGATGTACTACGACTTACGTTACAGGCTCAATCTTTTACTTTTGAGTAAAAGTTGTATTAAATATAATTGCAAAACTTTTAGCGGTTTTAATGGTTGTATAAAAACGGTTTTAGCTACTCTTTAGCTAATACAATACCATTTAATTCTGAAGTTTAACGAATGAAACATATATTATTACGCCATGGACTGTCATAGGACATACACACGGACCAACGGACCGCGTCTTGTGGTCGGACCTCCGTCCAGATATTACGTGCCCAATTAAATTCAATGCGCAGCTCTTGTTGCGGTTGACCGCTGACTTTATTGCTCCGTAATTGTATAATGTGTTGAGATGTTCAGAGATAAAGTAAAACACGAACAACATCATTTCGATGTTGTATTTATTTGCTAGTGAATAAAATATGTAGTAATGGGGATGTTTTAATATAAACTGCCTTTATATGGCGTAAATTGTTATATTTATGAAGTATAATGTAGATACGCTTTAATGTTAATATCAAAATAGTATCATAGTGCATAAACATTTAGAGTAACGCTTTTAAGCATGTTAGGAATAATCTAGGGATTATATAATAAACATGTCAGTTTTAGTGGAATTTGATCACGATGTAAAATATAAATAGAAAATGGAACATAACTCTAAATCATGTATGATTTTGTTAATCTTTCCTAATCTCTATATTTCCCTATGCTCCCATCGACTTTTTAGGCTTGAGTTAAACATTTTGGAAAGCATATGGGGTTTACAGTATTCAGGGAACCCCATAGGTGGCATCCTTATTAGAATAAATTTATCAATTGATTTTAACGTACAAAATAAAGTTATCAGACTTACTTGTGAGTAAGTTGCACACAGAATTTTCATAGAAACGTGTAAGATCCCTTAACCGGCACTTGGCAACGTTGATAGACTATGATTAAACTATCTTCATTACTTCCATGATTTTTCCATGAAAAGTGTATTTGAAAGGCGTAAAATGTAAGTAAATGATAACTCACGAGCAAAATAAAAAACCTCTAATTGTCTAGATTTTATGGAGAACCTAGCCCACTTATTATAGCTGCTTAGTCGGAGAGTGCGGCTGGATCTACGGTCATTACACCGTTGGAAGTGCATTGTCATTCGTTTTAAGAAATATAAAGCGAAGCGCTTCGAACTCGGTCTCCGCGCCTGCCACATTACAAAACGAGAACCTAACCGCCTACAAATGAATAAAAGACCAGAGAGCCTGTGACAGCACTGCATACGTACGACGTAAGCCCGTCGAGGTATTTTAAGCTGCTAGTTACAGCACAATAATAAAATACGCAGATTGTTGCATCTCGCTGATTGTTTTGCTCTTCAAATCAGCTTTAGTGCGATTGTTCTGCATGTCATACTTAATGTATTGCGCGTACACCCACTTATTTTGAAACGAGATTTTTGTTTCTATTTATAGGTTTGTTTATGTATTTATGAGGTAAAAATGAGCCTTTGTTAGTCTCAAGCTTCCATCCGTTACGTTCTATTTCAAATATCTGTTTGTATTCAACAATGTTCAATGAACCTACATAACATACCTATCAACATTTTGAAGACAGCATTTTTGATACAAATACTCGTAAATGACTATAATAAAAATCATAGATAGATGCAGTTTCATTTGTTTGCGTGAATTGTAAAGATCTCCCACCGATGCATATTTTGTTTTTAGCATACTGGTGCTAAAATGTCATAAACGTACCCATTCAAGTACAAACTCACTAAAATTTAATGGTGTTTGACACCTCAATCGCGAATAATTAGCATGCGTCAGGGCAGTAAAGGATGATTTTCTCTGAGACATTAAGAAACACTTTGTTCATGCAGACGTTTTAATAAGCAGGGGAGATGATCTTCCGCCACGGTCCGAACTCATTCATCATGTTACGTGTTACCGGGATCTTATTAATAACGTAATATGGTTGAAAATAGATTGATTCAGCACCATGACATGCGTCAACTAGTTATATGGCGTGTGTGAACCCGCTGAGCTTGATTAATAACTATCCAACAGACTATTAATAAAACGCAATTAAATGCATCCTGTACCGTGCCGGGCTTATGCCTTTTACATGGAAAATTAACGGCGCCGTCAGATTTGCATTCTACTGAGTGGTACCGCCAATAAATATCGATGTATAATGTCCTCAGTTCTAAATAATATATTATGCAATAGTTTGTTGCCCCTTAATCAGAATAACGAACTCAATCGACAAAAAATGTGTAATAAACTTTTATGCAGATCCACCATAATCTTAAGTTTTCCTGTGATGACAAAAGCTCACAGATAAGTCTTATTGCAATGAACTTAAGGTCATTTCTCTTCTTGTCAATAAAACAAAGACTTAAAGTTTATTTAAAGCTTTGGTTCACAATTATATCGGTAGATAATAAAACTTTGACAGTACTAATAACGTAATAAAATAAACATTATTCACGATTTTAATGCACCCAATAACGAAATATATTCGTGGAGTAGTAAAATTTGCCAATCGGAATTCCTAAAATTACATTAAAAATTGGTTGTAAAATCAAGATTGTGTAGATTTACATAACATCTTTTATAAATACGAATAGATTACAATGAATACTTACACACGATAACTTATTAATTTATTTAACACTTTATTGTAATTAAATTTAAATTACAAAGGGCGCACTTAATGCCTTATGGCATTCTCTATAAGTCAACCCAGAGCATTGGCGAGAATTTGAGGCAGTGATAATGTAGAAATCAATGAAAAAATTGTCAACTCTAGCAGAAAAGTAGATAATTTTACTGCATTTCATCAATATTTAGTTAAAGATTTTACTTATGGCAAATCCTTGTTATTCTATTTGTAAGTTCTTTGCGTCATGCAGAGCAAAAAACCAACGTCATAAACACATCGACTCGTCTCTGACAACCGGGATTGCGACTTTCTCGTACTGCGAAGTTCAACTACTGGGCTTCACGAGCTATTAGAGGAGGCCGGTGCCATCGGGGCTCATGCATAATGCAGTCTCATGCATAAACAATGACGCGCATTACCGACCACTTCGCTTTTACGTTTTATAACATCTTCTCAATGCTGGTTGTCGCGGACGCTGCGCGGCGGGCGAGGTTTTTGCATCAAAAACCAATATGCATACGATGTTGCTCTTATCTATACTTGTTGGATAATGTATAGCTGCGTTTATGTGTAAGACTCAACTGACTAGTTTTGTTTGAACCCTTTCAGAGTGGTTTAATATTTGTAGCTTCCTCAGCAATGTGCAGGGTATTGTAAATTATCAATTGCTTTGACAGTTACAATTAAAAAAAGAATGAGTTAGAATTCCATCAGAAAAGATAATCTAATGGTTATTATGTATTACGTAACTTTATACCTGTGTAAACCATATACATGTTTTGCTGTAAGAAAAAGACTAGCTATCCTGTTGAATGCTTTGCAATAGATATCTAAGAGCAACGATCTCGACGTTCAACATCGTTCAACTGTCAACGCGAAGGCATTGAAGATTCGCATCTATCTCAAACAACTATGCAATAAACGTCTACCAGTGCCATCCGTAGAGGCGATATAGTGCATTTCGATGCAATAATACAAAATAAGTAGCAATACATCCTTATAAAAGACGATCGTTAGAAACGTTTAGAAAGTGGTCGAGCGCTGCGTTGAAAGGCAGAAGGTGTGTGATTTGTTTGTGAAATGAGGAATTTGTGAAGATTTTAAATGATATTGTTCTCTCTCTCTGTGTATAGCGAACAACTTAAGGTAGCTAAGATATTGGAATACTTCATGGTACGATTATGCTCTATAACTTCTGTATTTATTTTCTATGTTCCTGTGTTATAAACAAAGCTGATATGAGCCTCGTACTTCGCATCTGAGATTGCCGTCACGACAAAGACTTGTCCTATACAAACTCACATAGAGCTCCATGTACGGCACTGACCACTTACCATCACATGGGCTGCATGTTCGTTTACTTCCATTATATAAAAAATGGTCAAGTGTGAGTCGGACTCGCATGCTAAGGGTTCTGCAGCAACATCAGATCGTGTTGTGACCTAAAAGTTGTTGGATATGTAAGTAGTTCTAGAAAATACCAATTTATTGTATAGGGACCCAATTTTATTTTTTACTTTTTTTGGTTTTACCTATGTGTTGGTTTATTAATCATAGTTTTATACGTTGAGTGAAAATTTCAAATATCTTCTACGCTTACGATTCAAAAAATACGATTATTAAGCGGTGTAAGTGGGTTTTTTGTATAGCGGTTCCTGTCTATTTTTAACTTCTTAAAAGTAAGTATTTGTTGTTGTACAAAACGGCAACAGATACACATAATCTGTGAAAAATCAAGTATCTACCTATTACGGTTCAGGAGATACAACCTCGTGATAGACGTACAGCGAAGTCTTAATAATAGGGTCCCGTTTTCACACACATAATCTGTGAAAAATCAAGTATCTACCTATTACGGTTCAGGAGATACAACCTCGTGACAGACGTACAGCGAAGTCTTAATAATAGGGTCCCGTTTTCACCCTTTGGGTACGGGACCCTAAGCGAGACACGCGAGCGGGGCCGGGGGGCGGTCACGTCGTGTGGTGCGCGCTCCGCATACTGATGCGGCGTGGACCCTCGACCGAGACTACACGGAGTTCGGAGAATGACCAAAACGTTCAGTCAAGTCCATGTGTACGAGTATGTTACTTTTTGGTTTGTGTTCACTTTAGTACTTAAAGTTGAAATTAAAAATGAAGGTTTAAATTAAATGAATAAAAGCTACACCATTATTATGGACCAAGCAAGACAAACATTTAGATCTAAACTTGATACCTAAATTTAACATTTACAGGTCGTTGAGAGAATGATCATACGTTACGGTCCAGTCAAAAAGCCTGTTGCTTTTTGGTTAGTTATCACTTGAATGTACATAAATAAGTAAATGATTTAAGTCTTGTTAATCTTAAAATGCAAATAAAAAATGTAAAATACAAAATTTTAAATAAATAAAATCTATTCATACAAGAAAAACATGTATCACCACTAAAAATCAAATATTTCATCGATACATATTGGATATAATTCGGAACACTTTACATTGGACATAACATTTTATTGTTTAAGGTTTTTAGTTTTAGGGTCTTTCTCGCGAACACTTCATAAAGCTCTTGCACTCCACCATATAGTATCCAGTTGAAAAAAATCAACCAATCAAGTCTAACAATATAAAGTCTTACTTGTCAACCAGAAAACTAAACAGTTATCCGTCCCCAAAGACAAGTTAGAGCCTGTAATGAGACCTGAAGCACATACTATACGAACATAACCTTAGGTCATATATCTATGGAAGGTATAAAAGAGCTACGACCCTAAGCGGACATCCGGCCAGTCATCCACCATATCCAAGGATAACGGCTTACCGGCCAATCGTGAAATGACGCATCGCAAAGGTGACATCAATAGTAAGCATTGCAGAATTTTTATTAGTTATCTTTATGCCGGGCATGGTGCGAAAGTACTGTGAAATAGATTCATTTTTGTATGCAATTAACCTAACTTAGGACGTATGTATGTATATGTCCATCGGATAGCTTTCTACGTTATTTTATTCAGATCAGTAATAACATAAAAGATCTTGGAAACTCGAAACTTTTTGTTACTTGCTACTTTTTGAAACTCCGTCAAAATGCATTCATTAATTATAATAATTCAAATTCTTTACTTGTATCCGCAAAGTTGTTTTATAAAATTGACTAAGCAGCTATATCTACATACAACATACATTAATCAAATGCATGCCTACATACAGTACATACATAATTTTAAGTAAATCACGCGTAGAGGACACATTAAATCCTGTCTCTCAAAATTCATGTTATATCACCATTCTGGTCTGAATGGAAGGAAGTTGTATTTATTATTACGTAGCGAGATACCGGCACGAGGCCTTAGTAAACGAATACTAATGAAGCTCGTGTATCGAGGAGAGACGCTATCATAGGCCGGGGCGCATCTAAATTTCTTGTAGCGTACCAGTCGCATGTAACTTTGAATAATTGACATCCGATTTGTCGTTTTGTAATGCCACGCTAGCGGAAACCGATTGACTTGATTGACGTATGATTTATAGTTTTCAATCCTATGCCTACTAACGTATGTTTTTGAATACAAAATGATTGAATCTAAATAATTGTATTATTAGGTATATTGAATATTTTCTTATGAGGAATAAATGAAGAAATAAATTTGCCATGTATTAAAAACATAAAAAAGTGTTGCTCATAGCATCTTTATCGGATAAATTACCACTACATTTGAAAATTATTCACAAATAGTATATTTTGATTGGTTTGCGTAATAGTCAATCCGTCCACTTTGCCAGGTGGTAGAACTCATGTAGTTCAACAGGGGAGGTACCACCGCCACCTTTATAATCCTCCACCTTTATATCATAAAAAACATCTAAAAAGCCTATACAAATATGGCAACAACAGACGAAGAAAAATGGTAAATTTAAAAAACAGAAATAAAACATTCTGACTTTTAAATTTTATATTAAACTTCTCATATCGATATAAAATCATTAATATAATGAAGAGATAGTGTAATTGGAATAAATGGTTATTGCTCACTGTTAATTTCAATGTAAAATAATTAATATTTGATGTTTAAGCCCTTGAGGCCTCCAACCTCATATCTTAATGTCTCGTCCTTAGCGCTCAAAGAGTCGTTGATCTATTATGGAACTAATTAATAATTCTTTGCATTTAAACTGCAATCCCTATTAGCACACCATGAATCAAGCTCCCCCGTATTTATGAAAGAAATAATTTAAATACTAGTTCCGAAGACAATTAAAAAAGAGACTATTTTATGTACATTAAGCTCCATAATTAGGTTCAAAAGAATAATAAATACTGCACTAAGGAATTATAATTACAAATTCTCTAACCCTACTGTAATTACATAAGAAAAACGAGTTAACGAGAGTAATTTCTTGCTTTTTAGCGTAATCGAACAAATGTTTGTAATTATTTCCCCGACGCGCTTGTTCCATATAAGGCTTTAAAAGTGTAAGTTGTAACGCCCCAACGAGTAATATTCTGCATTTTCTGTTTCATATACATAACTAATTACAATATTACGTTCTCGTTTCATCTAATAACAACTGCATAACTGAAATATTCATCAGAGAATCCTTGCAGGTAACTTTTTAAGTGGCGTTAGATAATTACAGCTCACTAGAAGAGTCAAACAAGCGAGAAATCAAACTTACTATGCGATATGGAAATGGATTGCAGCTTAAGGAATCGTAATTAAAATTATTAACGCTTAAGTGATTCGTTATGTACGGGTTATGAGTTTTAAAATAAGACATTAAGCAGTCGGTGGGTGCGGTAGCAGGGTGCACATTGCACAACCGGTCGCCGACTTCACACTGGCTCTATAAATAGTACTTGTAGTTGGATCCTCTCGCACCGCTGCGCTTCAAATAGGCCATCCACTCCAATATATTGGAACGCTTATCACACTTAGTATTTGTGGAAGGCCGCGGGTGGTAGTTATTTTTATCGCGTCTCATACACTGGACCGAAAACAAATTAATATAGCGTCGGGAAAAATAACTATAAAATCCGAAGCCGTCCGAGAAATAACCGTAGAGATGCAACTAAGCCCTTATAGGGTGGTCCGGGTCGTTACGAATCCTTCACGGGGACGTGCGCGGTTGATTAAAAAGCTAAACGGCCGATAAAAGATCAGATTACGATTTACGACGAAGTAACCAGAGACTAACGCTAGCTCTCGCTGTCGTCGTGTCGCGTTCAGGTAAACTTGGGCGCGTCAACGGCCGGTTAAATATTCCGAAGCAAGAATTGCCGCGTATGTTAATTGCAAACAAATATCTCTATAACGAGTTGTCTAGTGAGTGGCAGTATGTTGGCGCCGGCGCGGTGGCTGCGTGTCGCGCCGGTGCGGTTCGGTGCAAGCGATCGTGTACGCCGCATTACATAACGCGAACCAGTATTGGTATCGGTCGCGGGCCAACCCTCGCCCGCGCATGTACCATTTACATCCCACTTGGTATCGGTCGCGGGCCAACCCTCGCCCGCGCATGTACCATTTGCGTCCCACTGCTGAGACGCTCCCCGTAAATCTAGTGGGTCTGTAGTATGAAGATCGATAAAGATGTGATATATTTATGTACAAGGATATGTACAGTGAAAGATTTTATTCCGAAAGGAAGATGAGGTTAAACGTCTTAAAGGTTTTTATGATTGCTACTGAAAATGTATTGAAAAGAAAACAAAAAATAAATTATCAATTCTAAGACAGAATGTAAAATTAAAGTCTCAAGCAACAAGAATAGCGATCCAAACAACCTTTAAGTAGTACGAAAAGAGTTAGGTATAAGGTGCACAAAAAAACTGATTCACTGAAGTCAAATGTTATCCCGTTACTGTTTTGTCTACTCTCAGTATCCGTAAAGTTAGAAAAACCAGCACTTAGAACGAATTCTAAGCAGTATAAGAGTATTTTCACACCACTCTAATATATGTATCGTATTTACGATACGTAACATAGAACAAGGCTACACTCTACATACTACTACAGTATAGTACCAACAACGTCGTACAACTACTACTACTACTTTTTTTTTTTTTTATTGTGTAAAGGTAGCAAACGAGCATGCAGTCCACCTGATGGTAAGTGGCCACTGCCGCC
>DWNR01000153.1:0-24562 GCA_018250455.1 Polygonus leo | reverse complement strand
TTTCTAGGTACAGTAGTTTCGGCTGTGCGTTGGTATGTCAGTCAGTTAATCAGTTTTGCCTTTTATATATATAGATGGGAAGTCAGGACACGTGTGACGTATGCATGAAATTTGATTTATCCTCCTTTTGCTCTTGTTATTGTCACACAGAAGCATTATGTCAATACATACGAGAACATAATTCCGAAAGCCGAATCGTACAATGAGTTGAATGAATCAAACACAATTGTAGGTTTCCGTCCGACACGTTGTTATTGCGTCGGATGTTTCGATCAGCTGTTTGAATATTTTGTTCATCAGTTTGGAACTATGAGAGCGAAGGATGGTATAAGTATAATATAATAATGTAATGAATGATTTTCATAATAATTCTCTAGTTGTAAAACATTGTTCATATTATAATTATCGAAGGGGAACAAAGGATTCCAGATTTCGAATTGTTTTTCAGAATTAAGATAGTTAAATGGAATAAGGATACGTTTCAGTACAATATTGGGGGAAACCGTAAATAATTGCTATATTCAAGTACGAGACGAATGTATTAGGTTGTCTCAAACATCCTTTTCCGAAATAACCACCGTATCTTGGGTCTATTTAATGTAGGACTGCAATTGTATTTAAAGTGCTTACACGTCTTACTTACACGTCAACACATATAACAAATAGTATGCAAATTCTAGAAACTATTATATAAGAAATCATTGCAAAATCACCCCGACAGCATTTGTCCTAGGCCTTAACATTCTCGACGGTATTAAAATTCCTGGGAAGAACGCGCCACGCTGATCCGTTCCGCGGCTACCAGACACCAGTCGACTGGTAAATTGGATCAACAATCGTGTTCCGATTGTTGTCCGCTCAAGGGCTACAACTGTACCATTACAATAAACGTTGTGGATATTGTACACTGTCGGAACCGATTCGTTTTTAAATAAATAAATTAGGTAGTGAATAATCGGCTTTAAAGTGAGTTATGTTTTATTTCGTTTTTAATGAACAAGGCATTACGTAAATGGATCGTTGGATTTTCATGACAAAAATAGATTTAATGTTTACGATGAATGAAAATGAATAAATAGTTTGTCGTATGACGTTAACTTTCTACAAGCAAATGCAATAGTTGGAAACTAAATTAAATAACAAGAAAAATTTAATAAATAAATATTACTAAGATAATAATACTTCACTTTAAGCGGCAAGTGTACCATGGAGGTTTCTCTTGGGACAAAGATTATATCTTAAAATTAGAATTCCAAGATCAAAGCGCATCAAGACACTTTTCTTGTCAGAAATATCTCTTAACCTACTACTACAAGTGCACAAATCAAATCGATAAAGTCTATGTAAAGTATCCCTAAGATTCGGATTGAATCGTCCGCGGCGTCAGAACGTAATTCAATTACCGCCCACCTCATAAATGGGTTACTGGCCCGGCTTCCCCGCGACGTACCAACTATCACGTACACCAGATGTCTATCTTTTTTTATCGTCCTAAGGTAGCAAACGAACATGCAGTCCACCTGATGGTAAGTGGTCACTGCCGCCCATGGACATCCCCAAGCACCGTTAAATCATACTTTAAAGTTGACCACAGATGCGTTGCTACCCTTGTACAGTACCCAGTACGCATCGCCTCGCCTCGCATTTAAGTATAGCCGGCAACCACGCCTCTCAAAACCGAAACACAATAAATTGCTTCACGGAGGATTATGAAGGTGGCGGTATGTTATGAGGGTATCTTTTTAAGCATCCTTGAGTATTTGTGTACCTCTTTCAGAACGAGAAGGATTGCTTAGGCCATCTCAATCTCCATTGAAGGCGGAAGAACCCACACTGAGGCAAAAGCCGAGGTCTGAGCTCATCCATCCCCTTCTAGCCCAGGTCTTTTATCCCGGCTGAGCCCTTAGTTGGCCTATCATGAAAGCCGGTGAAGCTGTAAAGGCAGTAAGGCCAACAACAATAACAACACAACAACAACAACAACACATTGGAAAAAATAGTATTCGTGCATTGCGGTGTAGTTCAGTTATATGTATGTTTTTTGCAGTGATAAACTTAAGACCATTCATGTCAGTGTTGCTTGGTTCACAATAGATACTTGATGGCGGATCCAACGCATACAGCGGCAGAGTTGTGGTCGTAGTACCGTAATACTTAATTACTGTAAAGCGGGGTTTCAATAATAGGGATCCGTTAGCACCCTTTGAGTACGATCATTAAAAAGTACTTCATCTTCTACATACAAAGTATTAGTAGGTTTGCAAAGTAATGAAGCATTTAACATCGATTTGCCATAGATTCCATCTTTATTTCATGACAATGGAAGAGGCTGGCTTTACTACATAACGTCACATTGTAAGATAGGTTACATACATTATATGTAAAGAAGCCACATGCGAAGCACAGAAAAACGTCATTATTACATTACTCTAACTATTATCCTTTTCTTGTAATATATAATAAGCTTTAAATTCTACTACGGTAAGATTACACATCTGGTTATGTGGTGGCAGTTAGTGGATAGTTTTATTATTTTTTTATCTAAAGATCTCTCTCGGGCTCTCTGTCTGTTATGTCTGCTATACTATGACTTATGCTATACTATGATCGTAAAGGTACCAGCACATCAAAAATATTATTCTAAACCGACCTCCGATTATTTCAAGACACGCTTATTAAATTACAACTAGTGTACTTGGACCAGGGAGGTACTTCTGTAATTCTCCTCATCCTCAGTGAAGCAAGTATAATGTTTTGATTTTGACGTGAGGCCAATATCCTCTGAAGTAGCAACCTCTCGGGACAACAACTCGGGACCATCAGGTGGATTCAATGTAATTTTGCTTACTTTTCAGAGTTGGTCGGTGACGAAACTGTCTAAGTAGGAAGTAAAAACATCAAATATAGTTACATGGTTTATAACTCTAGAAACATAATATTGTAATAGTTCAACGATAGCCGAGATAACTGAATATTTATATGGGTAATTTATTATTATTAACTCAGATTTACATATTTGATTTTGATATATATTTAGTAGAATGGTTTCAAAATTTATAACCGCTCCAGATATCCAGCTAAACTATTTGCATAGAATAATATAGATTTGAGATAACTTAGAAAATGATAATATTTTATAACAATTAGGCTGCCGTTTGTAATGAGTTTTTGTTTTAATTTTAGGTATTAGGAACATACGTTTTTGAATTATGAATTCGTTATTATTCTGACCAGAAACCCCTGACCTGCTCGCTTTTATACCCTTGACAGATACAACATATACATACAATGACATGACAACAAATACATTGTATATCTCGGTATGTTTTCTGAACATAGTTTATGATTTTATACATGCTCTTTTACCTACATAAAAGTACAACAGTAAGTAATGATTAGTCTTCTATCACCCATACTTATGTGTATAAAAGCGAAAGGTCACTCACTCATCACGAAAATCTCAGAAACTACAAGTGCTAAGATTCTCCAATTTTGCATAGGGGTTCTTTTTTAGGACGTAGCTGCTAACTGAGATGTGATTCTGCGAAATGCGATTATGGAGACAACTCTTAGGATGTGGTTTTTGGGTTGATAGTTTGTATGAAACAGATACAGCAGGGTTGGCTTAAGGGAATATTCATATAATTTAATATGGCAGAACCACGCTTGCCGGGTCAAATAGTTTATGTATATGACCATAAATGAAATGGCCTAATTCAGATCCTGACCGCAATTATGGCCCAAATGCATACCAGTTATATATTTTAATTAAATACTCTCCAACATAGTGCTGTACAATCTGTTCTAATCCCGTATGGAGTTGCGCGTTGTATTCACAGATAGCGGACTCGAAGCAACTAAAGCTACTAGAACCTACTAGGAGAGCTCTTAAAGAGAAGAACGCTTTCATTGTAAATCCACGGAGGATTACTGAAGAGCGCCTCTCCGTGTGAAGTGTTTGGGATCTTGTTTCATGACTGGCGCGAGTTAATACAACGACAACCTTGAAATAGAAATCACTTAAGAAAACTAATGCTAAGTCGTTTATAGGCAAAGATGTTAGGATGCTCCTTGGGGATACATACAGTTTTTCAAAATGATTATTTATATATAGGTGTAAATCTATATATATAGTAAAAGCAAATTTGATTAACTGACTGACATATCAACGCACAGCCGAAATTACTGTACAAGGAAACTTGAAATTTTGTACAGGGGTTCCTTTCATGATCTAAGAAAGGATTTATCGAGCACTAAGAAAGGATTTTTCGAAATTCTACCCCAAGGGGTTTTCGACTTCAACGTCGACGAAGTCTCGAGCAAAAGCTAGTATAGAATAAAAAGCACGAAAAACAAATTTTGAATTGATATTATTATGTTATTATAAATTGACTTACAGCGCACATGCCCTTCTATTCACGTTAAATCAATAAATCAAGCTAAAATACACGTTAGCTTCAAAAACGTGTTACCTCGAACAGTACAATTTTACTGGCGTGTAATTTTTAACTTATAAAAAGTATTTTCCAATCTAATATAAATCTGAGTTAGATTATATAGCTGAAACATAAAATGTAGTTAACAATAAAATTGCACTTTTCGAGATAACTTTATTGAAGCAAACAAACAACATATAAAACTACTCACAATACGGAATTCTGATTTACACTGAAAACGCAGCTGATGCTTACCTGTAATAAAACAAATGTATACATTTAATTTTCACGAAAAAAAATTAAGTATGTTGAAATATTTCAAACAAAGATAATATATCAATAAGGGAATCATAAAATGACGAGAAATGACTCTTTTTGCAAATCATCATAACATCACATATCGTGATCATTATCTATACTATTATAAGGCCATAAATTAAAGAATTACACATAAACGTATAAATCGATAACTTTATGATATTTTATAAGCATACGCACATAAACCTTGCATTAAGTTTTTACAATAGCCGCTCCAAATATGCTCTTTCATGCAAATATCTCCTCGATGTTTTCCTAACGATTTTCATAAGTTTCTTTGAAATACGTACAAACGATATATATATATTACATGTATATATATTACATTTTTATTACTAAAAGTTTTTTATACTATGAGCTATTACTATTTGTTTGGTCTTGCTTTCTTTATATCAAACATTTTAGGATTTATACGTATTCGGTAAATGCAGAGATATAATTTTAAAAATATGTATTTAGTTATTTCATCGTAAGTTATATGAACAATTCCTTTTTGTGTTTGCCTTAATAATATGATTCATAATCAAATGGAGTAATAGCACATTATTTTCGAAAACTGTCTATTTTGGATCACCGATAAGCAGTCTGGAATTTATTTCATAACCAATACTAGTTTACAGAGCTCATTATTTATATCTCCCCACGATAAATAGGTAGCTACTTTCCCTTTCCTTATTAGGATCTGGTTTTACGCGCCGCGGTAGGAATCTGACCTTCACAGTCACATGACCTAAGGATCAGATGCATTGCTTAAAGGGAACTCGTTATTTTCACTACTATCTTATAGTTTCTGAGAAAGTGGTCAAGAAGAGGTGAAGTATAGTGAAAATATGAAATATATGGCAAATGCCACGATATTCACGTAATCATAGTTGACTTTTGCTATCTATGTAAAAATGATCTGGAATTATACATTTCTGGTAAAACTTTCTCTGCTTAACTTTGTCACGAGTGAATATAGCAGATACTGTAAGATAGATATTACTAGTAGATAGACAAATATTATATAATTTCCGTAAGTCGGTCGGCCATTATTTTATTATTTGATGTCTAATTTGAAATTATTAGTCGACAATTTCCACAACTTTTACTTTCCTTTACAAATGTCAATCTTACATCACTGTTACATATTTGTTTAGTTACTTCTTACCGGTATATTGACCGTCCAACTAGTCCGACGGTGCCTGTGTCTAGTGTACAGAATATAGAACAAACTACGAATTATCTTATGATATTATACTCATTTCCTTAGATGTCTAAATAAATGAATCAATGTTGTCGATATGGGTAGGTCTGTTTCTACTTTTGCCAGGTGGTAGAATTCATGTATTTCGTCCGATATATACCACCGCCACCCTCATAATCGGCCGTGAAGCAATTTATTGTGTTTCGGTTTGGAGAGGCGTGGTTGCCGGCTATACTCAAACGCAAGGCGAACATCTTAGTCCTTAAGGGTAGCAACGCATCTGTGGTCAACCTCAAGTACAATAGAATCGTACTCGGGCATGATCACTTAAATCACAGGTTATTTAATCAATAAAACATTTTTTTTTATTATCACTAATGTCCATGGGCGGCAGTGACCACTTACCGTCAGGGTGACTGCATGCTCGTTTGCTACCTCAAGACGATGAAAAAAACTTTGTTGGTTATTGTTTAACAGTTCAGTCAGCCTTTAAGTTTCTTTTATCAACATACAATTTATGAAACGAATCAAACAAATTACATAAAATTACTCTGAAATTATGTCTCATTTGCCGACTAAATAATATATAACTACTCGTGTATACAGTTTCCATTGTATGAGAACACGTATTGTCAAATGACCTCCATTGAGGCACCAATGTCAATCCAACATTTGGGACATTAACACGTACAAAAACATAATATGACCTGAAGTTTCGTGTAAATAATGTTTCCTTATTGCTGTATCCTAAATGTATAAGAAGGTTACATAATATTGTATCTACAGATAAATTGTATTGTTATATATTGAACCTTCAAGTAAATCAATAAAGGACATTGAACTTATGTCCTTTAGTGATTTACTCGAAGTGTACACATCTGGTAAATTGTATATTGCTAAATTATAGTAGCAATTTATATATTGAGGTAAATTACTTTTAATGAGTAAAATGTCAGCAACTTAAACCTTACAACTTAGTTCGATTTTACATTGATTTTGGAAGGATCCATTTTTGTTTTTAACTAGTTGTGCCCGCGGCTCCACTCACGTGGAATTCGGCCCACTTTCATATTATGTTATATAATTCTGAAATAAAAGTAGCCTAAGTTACTCCTTATTTCATCAGCTATCTGTCAGTGACAGTCCCGTCAAAATCGATCCAGCAGTTCCAGAGATTAGCCGGAACAGACAGACAGACAAAAAATTGTAAAATATGTTATTTTGGTATATATACCATGTATACATAGATAGGCATTTAGTAAAAAGCAGTTAAATTTTTAAGCAATTATTGTTGTTTTTATATTACAAACAGACACTCCGATTTTATTTATTTGTATAGATTTATCGAGGCAGATAAAACTCGGATTTAATCAAAGCATAAATGAATAGACATCCTCCACGCAACATACGAGTACATATTACAAACATTGAGAGCTCCATATTTATACATGATTTGTCTAATAAACTCAAAGTCGGAAGTGCATTTCTTACACCACTAGCAAGTAGCATAAATTGCGTACAAATTGATACTAATGATAGATCTGGTTACGTATAAGCAATTTTATACAAGCAAGTTTAATTAAAAATAGCTTTTCTGGTACATAATTGTATAATTTTAGACCATAATTGTAGCATATATCTATCTGGGCAAACAACAATATGTGGGAATACCAATTTACTTATAATTTTTCAAAACAATGCCTCGTTTGTTCCGTTTTCCGCTTCATTTTGAAATTTGATCATTATTATGTAATGGCTTGTATAAGGTTTATTTCCGACACAAATTTTGACGCCATCATAGTTATGCGTAGAAAGCTGAAACAGTGTGTACCAAACTATATAATTACCAAAGTATTTACTATTTCAAGAAACTTATAATTACTTTTACTTAATTTAAAATTTGGTCATAATAATATTTGAGTTACATTAAAATGAAATTTAGGATTTAAAATATTAGATTAAAAAAATAATACTGTTTATTGCTTCACAAAAGCACTCTTCTGTATGTATTTTTATCTTACTCACTCCGAATATGATGAGACATTGGGCAATAACACTTTTAGAACCTTCGTAATAACTGCGCATGCGTACACGATCTAAGCCTATAAGCTAGGCCAGGGTCCAGGGACTGATATAGGATGTATAATTTGAAGCGAGTCTTATAATTACCAGACCTATGGTTTTTGTTGGTTTCCATTCATTGGAACTGCTTTACGTAATGTTACTTTTACAACTGACGTCAAGCGGAAAAACGGTGTAAAGCACCAATTAGGCCATCGTTATGCCAAAACGTAGCCAGCTTTTTATTTGACATTATATCACAGCACTTTTTTCGTTTGCTTGTTAGTGACGTTCTGCATGAGCAGTAACCCTTGTGAAATTGAACCTGAGACGGAAACATCCAGAATCCCAGAATATTTGAACCTCATTTTTTTATTTGATCAATAAACGCCAATCAGTATTAGTATACATACTCTGTATAATCCACTCATTGAGATACAGATACCAGGTTAGCAGTTATCGTGATTTTACTCATATAGATGTTTATGCTTAAGTTGAAATGAGAATATTGTTTATTTACACACCAGTATAAAGTAAATCAAAAAAGGTATTTCAGTTCTGAATGCCTCGTAGAATTTCAATTCACATCAATCGATCCCAGAAGTCGGATTCCCAAAACGTCCATATTTTTTAAGTTTTCTGCAAAAATGTATCTTTTTCTACGTAACGTATGTACCACATGCGACTCGAATGTCAGTGGAGCGCACAAGTTCTGCTCGAGCGGCGTCAACTTAGAGCAATGGAACGTAATACGTTCACGAATGTTCCAGATTCAAATCGTGACGAAGGACGGTAAGGATTTAAATGTATATCCAGTAATGTATATCTATTTTTTTGCACTTATGTATTTATTATTTGGATCTGTTATCCTTGCAATTGGGATGATTGAATTTAATATGAATTCCTGGTCGGCTTCCCAAAAAAAAAACATTATAGAGTCAAGCACGGAATATCATCTTGCAAAAAACAATATAGTGATTGTAAAGCTAGAAATACATTACATTTCAAAATCATCAACGGATTAGTAATTTATGTTATTAATATATTACTCTGTTTGTATTAAATAAGAAGTTAAAACATATTAGTTCCACCTCGTAAACATATTACGTTCATAAATTGCAGAATTTGTTTCGTTTCTCACCTAAATCTCAGATGACGATATCACGCATGATTGAATCCCCGTCTCGCGCGAAAGACCGTGATACGTTCACGAATATTCCGTTCGACCTTCGAATCTCTATATTATATTGTACCTAATATTTACGAGTTAATAACATGTAATTTAAAGTGCCTAAAATACTTCAGAGAACCTCCAATATATTTCCAATGCTCAAGAAATCAAGGACGTGCTCAAGAACAAAATATAGTACTTAAATAAACTATCATTATCCTTATCATACATATAAGTGTATATTGATGTTTTTAAGCCGATAAATACTTTCATTCTTTCGTACACGAAACATTCTCGTACGAAGATGATGTATCAATTAAACTGACTTCGTAATTTTAATTAAATGTTATTTACGAGTATCCTACACGATTACAACTACCTAAATGTTAGTATGGATATGTTTACCTACATATTAGGTATAATGCGGCATACCTACGATGGTATAGAGTCTATAGTATAGTATAGGCGATACCTACGATGTCCTTCGAACCTTCAATATTAATACCAAATCGATCGCCGAATCATACAGTACAATTCATCGTTCATGCTTATGTTTCAATAAAGAAGCCTTGAGTTTATTTGGAAAAAATACAGGATCAATAGGTAAATAAAACATTTAAAATGTATATTAAAATATAATGCCTCGTGGCATACTTTGACAATCAGCCCTAGGTGGTTAAAATAGAAAGGTAGTAACACATAAATTAATACACAAATATACTCAAATAAACATAAATATTTACCTTATATACGTGGAAATAAATAACCACAAATTAAAATGTGTTTTACTCCTAAAATATTTTCATATGAAAAATGTTCGAAACATTTTTCGATCCAAAAGATACTCCATCAAAAACAACAAATTCCTCTTCACGTTTGAAAAATCGGTTAAAGAGTTAACACGTCTATCACGCATCAGCATCTCTCCGACAGTTTAACCAAACATCTCTTTAATTCTAAGTTGACGAACGTTAATCATCCCAGCTGTACGTTAATTAACCTCGTTTATGATGACGCAGCTATTAAAGCCTTAAATTATTCCTACGATAGCTTAGCACTAGTCGGCGAACATTTTGTTTATTAAACCTAATTTATACAGAATGCTATTTTCACTTTCTTGAACCTTAATGAAGATTAATTGCAGAAATCATTGAATGTGTAGCAATTTATCTGTGTTAATAATTTCGATAATACCTGTGGTGGTGCAGAGCCCCATTATTTATAGTAATAGAATAGAACTAGTAGACACAAGATTACGAACAAAATATATCTCATACGTGTAAATTGGTACTTTACTAACTAAAAACTTTTAAACATCACATATTGAGATAATCCTTCCAAAAAACTAGTTCTACTTCGTTTGTTTTTATCATTGTTAAAGACCGTTGTTGACGTTAATAAAAATAAGATCACTAAATATTTTTTCTAATTTCCATGATTTAGCGATAGTTAAATATCTAGTGTTATGCCTGATCGAAGTTGATACCAATATAGAACTAAACAATACAGCTAGACACAAAAGGAAAATTTAGCACGGCCATTCGTCTCACACCAAAGAATCTACTTCCTAAATTAGTACAGTATGCAAATCCAGAGATCACAATAAGCTAGTAGAGTACGCAGATAAAATCAAAAAGAGCATTAGCTAGGCTTGCTAGACACGTTATTTATCAAGCGCATTGTCTTCGAGTATTCAGGACGGTGTACAAATGCGAGGCATTTGACACTTTCTATTTTCGTCCGGGTGTCGACTGTCAGTCTGTGCTTTATTGAGTGACATAATTAGTGGACAACCAAGTTGACGAGCGCGTTTCCGTCCATTTAACTAAGCATGGATGTAAATGTCAAGGAGTTGCTTCGATAGCATCTTGGTTCGTTTCGAGTGTCCATTAAGTGACTATTACATAAAATGTTATTATAAGGAGGTGAGCACTTGATTGGACATTAGTACATTAAATGTTTATTAATTAAAGCCGCTAATAAGCAGTAAGTAAAATTCTAATAAAGTAAGTAAATGATAATATATTTAACGATAACATAAATAGGCATTCCATTTGTTGTGGTGGAAACATTCTTTTTCACAAAGGCATGGCAGATGAAGGTTATAACTATAAAAAAATGTAATCATTAAACCATCAAATTCAGTAACACTTTTATTGATATTAAATAAACGTGACGTGCTAAATATCCCGAGCGATGAAAAGCCGTCAAAGAATAACCTAGAAAGGGCCGAACGAGTGCGAAGCGTGCTATCCGATTATTCGCAGCATTTAATCAACGAGACCCTAATCGAGTCGGCATCGGCTACCGAGACGAAAGCGTCTGGAGGCGATCGCAAGATAACAGATAGAAAGCCGTTGTAACACCACCAACCGCGTTACGCGCTCTGAACAAAATTAAATCGAAACACCGCAAGTGAGATACGACAGCTCAGCAGTACACGGCTCACTAGACCTCTTGTGCAATACTGAATTTGCTTTAACAATAGTTTAGTTGCCACGTTGGCGCCAAGTTGCAGAGTTTCAAATTAAAAGCGGGGATTTTGAAATTGAGGATATTTTTTGAGGCGTATATCTATGGATGCTTATTTATTAATGTTATTATACTTTTGAATCTGATTTAAATTGCATGTGTCCTTCAGGACGTTGCACAAATTCAGACTTCAAATATCAAGCGTTCATGGAATATCAAAAGGAATTCAACGAACAGTTTAGTTAGGTATAACAGAATCGAAATTGGATTCTGTGATACCTACCGAAAAGTGTTGCCATTTTGAGGCAAAATACAAGTTTATTGAATAAATTAAGCGATCGGGCCGTTCAAATACGCGTGAACGAGTGCGGTTGCGCGGGCGCAGAGGTCGCAACGTGCCTCGCGGAGCTCGAACGAAACGTTATTCGAAATCAAACCGCTCAATGTCAGACGCCGCAAGGTCGCCTCTCACGAAAACCACCTCCGCGATCAACCCACAGCGAGATCAGAGCATTAGCGAATTGATTATTTGACATCAAAAGACCATTGTTCACTAAGTAGTTTTAAATGTCAGCAGCATTTGCGCAAATCACATTATCTTCTATTCAAAAAATAAAAGGAAGTTTGTAAGGTAGCGTGTCAACAGTTTCAAAAATACATGATATCCCTTGTTTGTATTCATTATATTTGAAGCCATAAAGAAGTCTTCAATAAGGCTGTGACGATTTTCCTCGGCTAAATCGAGTAGTCCATTAATAATCGATCACGTTTTGCGATTCTCTTATCGCGATCTACAAGCGGGCTGGGTGCACGTGCCAGCGACTAAGGATTTTCTATCCGATCCGATACTTATGTCGATATTAGGATCGATACAATGAAATACGGTCCGCTCAACTTTATATCAATACGATTGTATTCGATCCTTTGGCGTAGCATGCACGAAGAACTTATTTGCGTTCTTTGAAATTATAAGATAAGCAAATAAAAATATATATTGTTATAAAATTAAAAATTAAATTATTATTTTAAATATTTCATTCGAAACTGAACCGCTCCAAAATATCGTAACTATAGAAAAGAATCGATATTTGGATCGATACATATTCAATCTATTGCGATCCGAAATATCGATACCGGCACCCGGATCGAGCATCCCTTCGCTGGCAGCAACTGCTTAACAGTAGCTCTACTTGTAACTATTGCTTATTGCATAACATACTCGCTATTGTGTAGTTGCCACGAGGTTCAACTCTTGTTATGGTTTTGAGTTAGGAACTTAAAAGTACGTTTAGGTATTGGTTTCGAAACGATTTATCGAAACACTATGTTAAGTTACGCCCGGCTTTGTAATGAATTAATTTCTACACAATTAGTTATTTGATGTTGTATTATAATTGTTATCTGGACAATATCAAGTACAGTAACAAAATTCAATTAGTGATTGGTAGACTCTGTGGTTTACCGACTACTACAATGATATAGCATAATATGTATAATATCAAATATGAAACAGTTATTCAAATTAACCTAATAATTGTCCATATTTCTTTTGTTAGAAAGACCGACAGACACCTGTCTGCCTTGTATTAGAAAGACCAGATGGCGTTTTAGTTTTTGTTTTTATTTAACGAAATTATATGTTGCAGGTACTTAAAACAAAAGAAAAAAAACAAGTGACAACAAACAAAAACAAAAAAATTATTCTCAGTTTGAACAAATTAATCAAAAGCATAGCCATGGCTAAAGCAAGTCAGGTATATTACAGAAACGCCGTATAAATTACTGTAATTAACAAGTATAATTTAATAGTATCATAATATATAGGTCACTAGCTATCTAGCTAGACTCATGGCGGCTAATAATACAGTTGGCACCTGCAAGTCTATAGGCCGGTCTGATTATTATTTCTGTGATCAAGCTTACAAAAACACAGTAGGTAACTACTTCAGCGGGCGGTCCGTATTCGGCTAAAAACTAAAGAAAAAAGACTTGAGAGAAACTTGACTTGTGCTCTCGATTTCAGAGTCACGGAGATATAAAATTAAGTCGGTTCAAACACTCGGGGTCAATAGAAAACGTTAGAAATTAATCAGTTATAAACATGAGGGCTTGGTCGATTGATTTGCACGGGAACGATGTTGTATTTTATGTAACAGAAGTATTAAACGGTGTCGTGCCTTCGATTTGGTTTTAAGTGGTATCAAAATTACCATAGATAGTTTGATTGAAAACTATCTATGGTAATTTTGATACCGATAAATGAAAACATTCCGATATAAGATTAACTTTTTTCTAAATGTTTATATTTGTAGAATCAAGAAAGAAAACATTAAAAACATTTTCAAATAAATATATTAACATAGTTTAAAAGGTAAATAAGCAATTCGGCATTTTGCTACTATACTTAAATGTTTTTAAATTAGCAGCAAACTTTGAAATCACAAAATCTCATAAATTACATTGATACATAAATACATAGACAGACTTTTTATAGGTAGAAGACAGATGAGAGTCGATCAATTTTAACTTCGATACGTTTTTTTCACGATCTTTGTTTCTTTTTGATGTCAGGTGGATGGCGTGGCAAAATAAACTCTTTCCGGTGCCCGAATTTAAAATACCCAGAGGTGGTTCGACCGACAGACAGACTGAGATTAAAGTGCTTTTTGTTATAAACTTTTTACGGCCGATTGGGAAAAGGAAACGACTATTCCCAAAACACATCTCGTTATTCTTGTAAACTGATACGTAAATATGACAACATAACAATAGGTTTTGTGTGAAAACACACGCTATCTAATCTAGTCTTAAATTGATGGATATCCTAAAGAAGTGTTATATAGGAAAACATATGCAAGGTTTTTGTTGGAAAGTAGTAAAACCGTCAGAGATAACTATGATAAACAAAGTCAAGAAGAATAAATACTTAAAAATGAGATTACTTCTGCGAATGCTCTCACATACATATGTATTATTTTTGGCTTCATGACAAATAAGTATAAGTAGGAGACTCATGTGAAAAATAGTTTATTTGCAAGTAGAAAGAATATGACAAAATTTATTCAGCGGAGAGTGAAAAAAATTTACTACTAACATAAAAATTATGATATAGCATAAAATAGTATTTTATTTTTAATACAAAAGATATAAATGAAGCAAACATGAATAAATGCTGTATGTAAAGAAGTATTCGGTAAATATATGAACTGCTGCTAGAACCAGTGGCTAAAATATCGGCTAAACTATTGATGATTTAGATATATCATCAATTTTCTGATGGACAATCTTACGCTCCTTTGAATTTGTACCACTATTTTTAATGTCAATTACAAAGAAGATAATTCAACCAGTTTACCAACCTGATATGTGTATAAAGGACATTGATACTTGAAATCCTTAGAACAATCAGGTCATATATCTACAATGGATCATAAAACGATCATTTACAAGTAACGTTACCATTTTGAGCACGACCGTTATTATAATGAAGAGCCAACGAGGATGCTTGTATTCTCTAGAGCCGTTACCTTTTTATTATAATCACATTTAAAATGTCCTTCCTTCGTTGTTGGTATACAACTCTTTTCTGAACTTAACACAAAGCTTTTGACAGAAACAAGGTTGCATTTTAATAATTTTTCGTATTTTTCGGAGACAGACAAACGTCACACCTATTTACAATTTGATGGAAAGCTGTTCCAATTGGGACACAGATGTAGTTTCGCTTTTGGGTCGTTAATGTCTTTATTGGTTTTCGTGTTATATGTAACATTGTTGGTTTCTTTACCTATAAATAAAAATATGCTTATTCCCGAGGTGTGCCAGGTGGAAGTCCATGCGTCATCATTATTGTAGTATTGTAGTAGGCATCACTGTAATATAGATACGGCCCCGAAACTAGGACTCCATCGTTGTGAGTAGTTTGAATACACTAAGTCAGTTTGAAGTAAATTACAAGTATGTAGGTACTATGTTATAACCAAAGTTTGTAAACTATTGATGTAACATTAGCAACAAAAATAAGTTTCAACTTGCGGAGCCTTTGTCATGTATCCCTCTGTACATTTAATATGCTCAGTGCATTGCATTTAGTTGACAAGTTCGCTCAACGGCTTCTTGCTAAGAGGAAAAAGAGATCCGATCCACAACAGGAACCGGTACCCTTTTCTCGCACCTTGCTGCATCAATTAAGGCAGAATTAACTACATACGACGAACGGGTTACAACCGAAGCATCTGTCTAGTTTAAAGATGCACAACTTGTAACAACTATATCAATACAGGCGAAGTAAATTGTACTTGTTTTGTTCTTGGAATTTACAATTATGTACACTAATTTCGAATATTAAGAGCAATAGTTTGGCACAGTTAAATAGAGTAGTAATGACCAATTTAGTTAAGAACTTTAAAAGAAGTTGGAAATGGAATCCGTGAAACATGTGCAATGGTTATATTTTACACGTTTATTTATATTATTTCTATTTTTATACCAACGAAGTCGAATGACTTCGATTAAATATAAGATAAAAATATATTATCTGTTTTAGTAATACTTTAAAACTGTTTTAAAGGGGAATATTTCTTATATTGTAATTTTTAAGTTTTTCTTTAATCGTCAGGCAATTCGCATCAGTTCTTTGTCACTTATTGTTAAAAAAGCCAGTAGTAAGTACCTAGTACTTACGTAAAACGTGTTATTATCGTCGAGTTTATTTTTAATGGCTATAAATTGGGTACAAAGTATCAAAGACATTATTCAATTACTGATAAAAAGTAATCTAAAATATGTTATTTGTAAATATACAATATATTTCGTAAAAAAGGTATTGAATCATGATAGATAAGTTTTCGCGTGTAACGCTAAATAAGTAAAAAAATGAATAAAAATAATCCAAGCAACATCTTAGATACAATTGCGTAAGAAAAGTATTTTTAATTAATTAATTTTCTTATCAGATTAGATAATCCGAATACAGGCTTCCCCATTGCATTACTTACTCAAGTCTATTTGCGTAATTTATATGAAACAAGGAAAGAAATAATGTTTACATAAACGACTTACGAAATTACGTTAAGACACCTATTTATTAACATGATGTACGTCACATTATACATAGGAACAGCCAATCAACCTTGGTACTGATTCATAAAACTCAAGTTCAGCAGTTATTTTATTTACCTCACCCATCCGTTTCATTGTTTCCAATACATAAATTTATCATACAACACACCCCGGAAACCCATTCATAGCTTAGTCTGTTCAAACGTGACTGATAAACCAGGTAAGAACTGGTATTTGACTCGGATATGATTAGAAGGAAGTTATTATCTACCCACATCTGAACGAGGGTAACGAATTGTTTGTTTAACTACTTCGATATTGCTCTTACCTTAATCCTTAATTTCATTTTGATATAACATAGATATCGCTAATCTTTGGATAGCTAATTTATCGCTAACGATTATGAAAACATGTTATTTGTCCTATCGAATACCTTGCATAAATAAATCAATAAAGTAAATCAACACACATTATATGTTCTTGCTAAATATGCTACAATTTGCTATACACTTTTTGGATACTGGACTGGTCGCGGGATGCCGCGATAACGGTTGGGATTCAGGATTAGAATCCAAATAAAAATGTAAATGCAACAAATGTGGTGCAAGTACCGTTGTTGTGTCTGTTGACGCCGTGTTGCCGGTGTCCGCGGTCGTTAGTCGCAACCACGAGGTCCCGCATGACGGCCCGCTCGGAACACCCCGAACACCGAATCTCCCATCAGTCACTGGCCTACCGGGCAATGATACTGTAAATGGCAATCCAACACCTGGGGACACACCGAATCACTAGGCCGCAACACAACCACTCACTGCTAATCGTTACCGCTCCCTGTTCCACCTCGTCGATAATGTCGCACCGTTTCCTCGGATCGCGGCAAAACTTTCAATGTTTTGGAAACAATAGCCGACGTCGCGTAAATGAGCGAATCGAATTCAAGAGGGAAAGCGATCAAATCGTTCGCAATAAACATGCAATAGCAACACTACACTGGTAATTTTCAGATTTAACGTTAAACCGTATTACAAATCCGAAATTGACGTTTCGCAAAGTATTCGGGTGTATTTGACAGCGGATCCGGCGTTTCGATCGCGGCGCGAAAGACCGTCTCCTCTGAATGCCTTCGATGTACTGACCGGAGGCAGCTGTGCGAGACTGACAAAAAAGAGAAAGAACTAGTATGACGTATCCGACTGTAAGCACACAGCTCAATTGAACGATTACAACGGAAATGCACCGTTCGTGAATAGTAAATAAAGCGCAATATTGTAGTGAGTTCTATTGTAGTAGCACACAGCTGAGTCAGTTTCCTCGAACGTAGTGTGTGGAAATTCGAGACAGGTCGAACAGCACAGTCATTGGGTGCGAAAGGGATAAGAGAGACGAGCGAACGCGACCGATGCACGCCGAACGGGAGCCGACCGCCAAGGCCGGCTCGCATCAGGATTTACGTAGACTAGACGTGCCCTTATGTACAATGTACATAAGGCTCGGCATATGGATAAGTTTATTGCCCTAAGTGCAAATTTTGGGAAGGTAAAAAATGTAATATTCAAATCTGACCTTTTACCTTCAGAAACTGTCCTGAGCTTAAATTTAAAGATAGGAAACCCACTACTAATGAATGCATCGGAATATTAAAAACAATACTAGATAATTTAAAAATAATCATTTAAACAGGTCTAGGAATTATATTGACGTCATTACTTTGTTCAGCTGATTCTGCATACCCATGCTCAATATTTATTGTGCAAATAAAATTCAAACAATAGTACAATACAAACAACTCGCTCACATGGATTTTGTATAAGTACGTTTGTTAAGATGATTGTTGGAATTTTATATTGAACTTGTAATATTATTCCAGGTGAGTCGACATTGACTCACGCTTAACCTTTGAAAATTAAAAAAATAATATCCGACAAGATTTAATATTTCCTTTATGGTGCAGCAATTAAAAACTGGTTAGCATTTAATTTTATATGATAAAAATCCCATAAATTAAAATACGAATAATAATTAGAAAGTTAATACCAAACATGTTGATCTTAATGAACTCGTCCGTACGCATTAACAATTCTTAACTTGACTTATTAAAAAACCCATATAAACTGAATTTGAATCACCCACCAAGTAAGACATTATTCCATATGTGACGAACGAGTAGGAATCGATCTCATTTAGACCTTATACAATCCACCAAAAAAGAGATCGTTAGCGAATGTTCAGCTAATTGTACGGTAACCAAAGCTTTCGGAATAACAAACATTTGGATGACGATTTCGTACGTGCACTTTTTGAATGCATTGTTATGTTTTCCACGGAAGACGGTGAGAGTGAGCGCTAAGTTAACATTCCGCTTGGAGCGTTGGATAATGTTTAGTTTGGAGAAGTGGATTACCATAATGTAGAGATTAGTATGTTGACTGGAGCTGATAAATCCTGGATAAATAAATACATATATTGTTGTTTTGCATAATACAGGGATACAAATGTATGCTAAGCAACAAATTCTGAGTATATTTTGTTATATTTTCTCTTTTAATAGTTAGGTGATACATGTGTCCGTTATGACTTCAGAATTTTTTGGTGACATAAATGTTAATAATGAGTAATTTATTCTAGTTTATCTACTCTAAAATGTATGCTAGAACAATTTAAAGCACCGACCAATTCAAAGTACCAAATGAGGCAGGCAATTATTTAAGCAAACATTGTTGTCGCAACCAAACCAATTGAACAATAAGAAGAAACGCAAAATTAGAAATTTCTCTCACAGCATCCGCCTGAGCTATGAAGCATAACGGTGACAATACGTGAATTATACATAAAATGCACTACTTCTAAATCTTTCTGTCAAATAATTGATTTTCATTATTGTTAATGGGCAATTATTTATGCGGATTGAATTATATTCCATCTCCTTTATGCTTTAACGACAGTAATTAAAGTGGTAATTATATTAAACGGCGCATGTGTTAAGAATGTTTTTGCCTTAGAAAATTGTTCATTTTATACAATGATAAATCAAATCATATAAATTGACAAAGTTATAGACGTAACAAATACGGTAAAGTACAAAATCAGTTTCATGTCCTTAAGACTTTAATTGTGTAACAGTTCACAAACCCAATTGACGATAAGCAACGAAGTAAAAACACATTACAGTTATTTGCAACATTTTGGTTGTTATTGAATTGATATTACGATGACCGAGCAGAATCTCTTCACACTTCCATAATTCTTGTTCACTCGACAGATTTCTTAAATACACATAACATTTATTTAGTTTTAGTTACACGAGAGTGAGAGAAACCTAAGTATGACTGTCTAAATACAAAAGTAATAGACTTACAGAATTTAAAAGGAATTTACTTTCTCTGATTTGATGGAATGAATATAATAATAAATATATTAAATAAATGTCTGTGTCGTGCCTAACATAATACTCAGTTTACATTCAAAGTTGGCTAAGTATTGTCCGATAATGGTATAATACTAATATTTGTGTACAATTGTAATTATAATGCTATTTTAGCTCTCAATGGTATTTATACTCACAAAGCAGCATTTGTAACCTTACCAGCCATGTCTAGACACAAGGATAATTAATCGGTAGAGGAAAAAGGAGATAAAATGTGATCGTCCCATTGCATTATTATTATACGTCAGCTAGATGTTGTCTGCGGGTATTAAATGATACACATCTTCCGGTACACTCCGGTTCGACACAAAGTATATTCTTGTGGAAAATTTCATAATACCTACATATTGAAGTCATTGTTATAAACCTAAAGACACTCCATCCGAATCCATGATAAAGCACATTTGCTTTGCATTATTCTCTTGATATAACAGTCTTCCGTGTAGCCTACTTTTTGTTATTACTCCATAAATATAACATTTGAATATTCATTCGGCTAAATTTATATTCGAAAACATTTCGTTATCATTTGTGATAATGAAAGTTTTCTGTTTCGTAGACTTTATTGCTCAGTCATTTGACCAGCTAATTTATTTAGATTGTTTTCTTGTTCGCCATTTTGTTGTGTTTCACTTTCAGGGTTCTATGCCCAAAATTACTATTACAAGGAACCAATATTTTCGATGTTCTTCTGCATAGTTAGACTTGAATTATCACTATCATTATAATATGCTATAATCTATACTAATATTATAATTGTGAATGTAAATTTGTTTGTTAAAGTTTCACGCCAAAACTACTGAACCAATTGTAATGCAGTTTGGTACACTAATAGAGTGAACCTTAGAAAAGAACATAGCGTAGTTTAAATCGCCAAAATAAGCTTAAAGGGGTTGAAATAAGGGATGAAAATTTGTATGAAGTTTTGTCATTGTCAAAGATAAAAACATGAAACTTTGTATATAGGCATTAGATAGGAAGTAAATAAATAGGTATGTGTGTAGAGGGTCTGACATTTCGACTCCGACGTTGCTCCGATGAAAAAATATGATTTCCCGTAGCAAAGCCTTCTGGCATTCGCTTCGAATATTACCAGATTGATCGCGGGCGAAGCCGCGGGTAATATCTAGTATACTATATATTGTACACTGTACACGTATAGTACGTCTTCATATTATTATACGCAACGTGATACTAAACAATAAAAGTAAATATTAATATCAAAATTACATTATGAAGTTTTTCTGAAGAATATATGATATGGAACTGGATATGAAATGGAAATGGATATGGAAGATATGGAACCTTCACAATGTAAGACCGATTATTCAGATTTTATATCTGGTCAGCTAATTTATTTGGACACTTAATCTTGTTCGCTAATATGTCAAAAGAATATCTAAACAATTTTGTCTTTAACCATTATGTTCTCGCTAACAATACACTGAACCTATTTAAAAGAGCGTCCATTCTTGTTTTCAATTTCTTAAAGTGCTGAGTCACACGGGCTAATAAATTGTGGGCGAATGGGTGAATGTCTCGCCCAGGTATTGCACCTTATCTCTGGACTATTCTAGGGCTTGACGTAGATTGTCGATATCTTATTGCACCTGCATGGCGAAACCTAATGAAACACAAGTCAAACGTTCACAATTTAGATTCCTCTTGTTCACTGAATAGGTTTCTGACTTGAATTCAATATGTATTTTATTCGACATACGATATTAGCTGAACAGTGTCATATTTCGTGTTTTTAAAGATAAACTTGTTTTAGCAAAGTTGAATAGACTTGGTCCTTAAACCATACAATATCGTCGAACCATATCGGTTTCAAAGTATCAGTTCTTTATATCATATTCATAATCTCACGATCACATATGGACATGTTTACTGACTCATTCAGAATATGATAAATAAGATGTGTTTTAAGTATCGCTCCAATGTACAACAAATATTTAACAATACCAATAGAAAATGGTGCATTAGCTTCAGATAATGCAATCGTTTTTTTTATTTACTTATTGACACGTTAATAAAGCCAAAGTACCAAGTACAATTACTTTAGGATTATGATATGTTTCATTTATTAAAACACAGGATGTTTAAACTGTTAATCTTGTCGCAAACTTTCTTTTTATATATCGCCCGTCTCGTCCAGTTTGTTAACATAATATAAAATGTCATCGAATGCCGTCCGACCAGTTGGGATGAAAAGTATTTTTTAATCGTCGATGGAATTGCCATCGGTGTTGTTTTGAAAGCTGCGAAATATTTTTAGATCCAACGCGAACTGTTCGCCTAAATAGGCACCGGTAATTGCCTATGCCCATATGCCGGTCTGATCTGCACACTAATGTGAATTTAATGTCAATTGGACCCATGTACGGTTGAAGTATACGGGTAACTCGCTAATTAGGAACTTTTTTAATTTCTATATATCATATCGTACATCAGTTATTGTCTTACAGAGAACACAAATCATTTTAATTAGATAGCCAACTACATAACGTTTTCAATTATATATGGGTAGATAGCCGAAGAGGTTCCTAAAGTGATTTCGTCAAATCGATATTCACAATCGAATAACGAATAGAATTGTAAGACTATATTAGCACAATTGTGTATCGTCCGATCGTCACATTCGCCACTTAAGAAATGTTTGAGTGGCCTCGAGCCATTTGAAATTCAATCTGACGACGGCACACTCTCATTCAATAAGAGTTAATCGAGACAGTATAAAGAATACCGAAAATAGAATCAAGGTAACATTACTGTACTACTATCACAACACAATAGAACTGTTTCACAGGAACGACGAATGCCTGAAAGAGCTATCCTGGTAATTGCAAAGTGCGACATAGACTTAGGTACATACATTAAATACGTAGAGTAAGTAAACTACTTTCTTAAGCTTAAGCTTCCAGGATTCTTAGATTTGTGGAAATTCTACTTTATTTTTGTGATACATGTTTTAGTATCTTTTGAAATAAGGTTACGTTTAAACAACTTAATATTGATATATTTATAATACTCTAGCTTTGATGAGTACTTAAATGATTTGGAAAGTAATTTCTGACCGTATTAAATTGTAAACTAGTTTGATTTGAAGTCCATGTGGAAATCGCCTTTAATACCTTAATATCTATCTTCAGTAGATATTATGACAATATTGACAATAGCACTATTGACACTATAATCAATATCAAATAATTAAAATTTATATGCAGAACAACGAAATATTTTACAATGTCAGTTAACACATCGTTGTTCAGCATCATCAGCGTTTCCTTAACATGGTTTAACCACTCCGTCTCTTATGCAACAATGTTCTGCATACATTAGTGCAACGATTAGGTCGTGTTTTAGATTCAATTGGTATTCAATCAAACATCATGTGCGATGGGAGCGAACAAACACCATTACCGGTCACTACACGGAATGAATAGGGGAGTGAGTTGAATTGTATGTATGACGTAGCCATTGACGTGCAGACAGACAATCGCTTCATCCGCACAAACAATACTATTTACTAACGTATAATTTGAGAAACATGTGAATAGAATTGCTGTATATGTTATTCAAGTGACAAGGTTCATTGAAACGCCTTAAAATAATCTAGATATTTCAATATATGAATTGATCTGAGCGCACAAAAATTTGTATTTACTTAAATTGGAGGGATGTTTATTTTGTGGAGAGGAACGGTTCAACAGAATTAACTGTTATTATAATTTTGACTGTTATTATGGCAATAACAACACAAAACATAAAAAAGTTTTGTGTAAACCAAAATTTACGAGTGTAAATATTGAATTTTGGTATAGATAAAGGATTCAGAATAAAATTAGGTCACATTTAATTTTATCGCGATCAGCAGGGAAATCCACAAGCATTATAATACACATGTTGTTGATGAGAACTTAAATAACTGTGAACAAGTAAGAGTGAACAATAATAAAAATGAGTTTTTAATAGGTTGTGCAGTCGTCTCTGGCATAATATTAAAATACAAACTGGTCTCTTCCTATAATGTAGGTATATTCTATGAGCGAACCGAAGAATATTTTATGTGGTGTATTCATTAATTTAAAGGATCTTATCTTAGTTAAATTGCAGCATCAACCTGTTCATGCCTCAACTGTGTCGTAATGTGTAATAAAATATTTATTTCCACACCAGAGAGGAGATAAGAATTTCTGTTCTGTTTGTCTAAAGGAATTGAAATATAGCAAATTAATACGTAGTTTACCTGAATGATGTTAAGTGTCACTGTCGCCCGTGTGCGTCCAACTCCTAAATTTGTAGGCGTACTTAAAGTAATATACCATACCATAAACCATATACTGTTATTTTTTTTTGTGTAAAGGTAGCAAACGAGCATGCAGTCCACCTGATGGTATGTGGCCACTGCCGCCCATGGACATCAGTAATCA
>DWNR01000152.1:0-24569 GCA_018250455.1 Polygonus leo | reverse complement strand
GATCTTGATATAAATCGAACCATTTCACCGTACCGTAAGTTGACTGAGAAACACACGTAACTAAGAACTATAGACTTTACCTATAAATCCATATCACCTATCTATTTTGTGTAAGTAAACCATGTCGAGGGTTCACACTCATAGACGGGCGAAGCCAACGACAAAAGCTCGTTTGTATATGGTTCACTGATCGTGAACAATTCTGTGGACTGACGCTGTGGATGTCTAAGAGTCAGAAGTACTCAAACAGCAAACCAAGGGAACGTCTGCAAGTGTTGGCTTTATTTAAAATAAAAGATATTTATTAACATACTATATTTTATTGTTATTTATGAAGGTAGAGAAATATAATTCATTATTTTGTTCAATCAATATTATATATCTAAGAGACGCATACAGGGTTACTACAATACAGTACAAACTTGCTTTAAATACCTGTCCGTCTATCTAATTTCATTTAACAAAAAAAAGTTTTTTTTTTATCTGTTTTGTTTGATTTCCCGTAGCCTTACCGACTGCATAAATTCTTTGCCAATAGTAAGCCAGCAAGTACTTATTGTCAAACGCTATTTTTATCACGCGCAGGATTTAGATAACTAGTATCTATTATAAGAAACTGAATCAAAATTTTGTGTTACATTTATATAACTCAACTTTTATTATAACCAGACCCGAAACAAACAGATGTTGGTTTGTTACACCAACCATTACGCAAGTACCTAATCAAAAAATCGTCTACATACCTAATGATCAATATACGTACTCGTATCTATACTAAAGTATGCTCATGCGCGCTCCATTGCGTTCCCAAAGAACGTATCAATTGAATATAAAATGGGTACAAAGATAACCACTTCTAGGGATCCATTTGGTTCATTTCTCAATATGAGTTGAAGCGTGTAGTGACCCACGGGGTAACCTTTCTCCGTGAATATATAATTACAATGAGAAATGATCGTTTGATTTATATTAAACCAACTGGTTATGTTTGCTCGGGAAATCGTTTAATTTCTACTTTCCATCATCCCGTAAATACCCACATGAATATTAATTTTGCTCGAGAGCCACAGCTAGCTTATGTAGCCGCAGTATTGGCCTGGTGTGTTTCAGTTTGAAAGTTATAGTAGTGCAGCTTGATTTTGTGTAAACGGTTCATTTTTGTTTTTGGAACGTAATTCCTTATCGCACGATACACGTACTGAGTGGGATGGGATGATCGAAAAATGCGTAACAAGACGTTTCTCGACACTTCTTGCTTTACCTAGTGTGTTACAGCCGTTTACTTGTTTTCTAACTTTACTCTTTCATTAAATCGTTATGTAGAAATAAATGTATTTTATTAGATTTTTTTCAATTTTGTCTGTAAAAATAATTTTTTACAATCTAAATGATGACTGTACAGCAAACGTCTACCAAAAAGCGAAAGGAACTTCGTAAGCACCGGGGGTACATAGACCCCGTATACTATAGAATTGGCTTACCGGCTTGCAGTGATCCGTGAACATCTGTAATCAAAGTCAAATAGGATTGATTAAAGTCTTGGTCGACAACAGATGCATTAAAACCTTGAGGACCGAAATTTAAATTTATAATAATCAACTTCAAGGCGATGGAAATGGGTGTGGCAGTGGTACCTCTGCGAACCAACCGTATTCATACTGGTTCAACTGCCATTTAGTTGTACAGAGTATAAACGTATATTAGCGACATCCAAAAAAGATACGCAATCATGGTGACGTCAAATATTTTAGGGGAACCTATATACGACATTAGTTTCACTTTAAGAAATATCTAGTGAAAGGATATTACATAAACGACTTTTTGGCGTACGTAAATTTTCCAATACGTCCCTTTCATTCCTGTCTTTTTTCAGGAGACATGAGTCCAATATGCTTTTTTATAAAGCCTGTGAGCTTACGTAACACGCGTAAGCTTAAAGTAATTCATGTGTATAATATGTAATAGTTATTTTAAAGGTGTTAACAATACAATATAATGTACTTACCGTACAAGTCAGACTTCAGCCAATCTAGAATATTTGAGCCATATAGAATATTTGAGCTTCGGGGAGAATTAACTACCAATTTAAGTTTGGCATCATGCTCAAAACTCAAACTTGCTCGAACTTGAATGAAATATAAACTACTATAATCATAAGATTTACTTATAATATTATACAATAGAATAAAGAATCTTTTATCTTCAAAATATACTACAATACAAGAAGTCACGAGAGATAAAAAGAAAATGAAAAAGTAGATTCGCAGCTGATGTCAGAACATAATCTTACATAATATTGCTTATTTGTGGGTATGAAAAGTTATATTAAGTTTTGATCAAATTTAGAGCACTTCTCAAAAACATACGACATTTTCATAGTTTTTTTCACTGTTCGAGTGTACTAGTTGCCCTGATAAGGACATATGTGTCTTCACTTTCTGGCCGTAAGAATACCTGACACCTTTTAACCGTCTTCGTTTGTAATATCATTGTATTGCATCGTTCCTATAACAACATTGTACATAGATTCTAAATCGTTCCATTTTTTATCCCTTTATCCGTTCAATTTCTCCATTTGCTAGGGTATATTGTTTGTTTGCAATCACCTCCGAACTAATATTTGGTCGTGCTAAACAAGTAGAGATACGCGATCCACACGGGAGACTAGAGTTATCTCTCTTAACTCTAAATAGAATTAAATTGGCACAGAGGACTGCACACTTTAGATATGCTATCTGCCATAGTTTATGAGAAATCAGGTATTGCAGGGATTTAATTTTGCTCAAATGTATCCTTCTATTGGAGAATTCAATACAACATGAGGCGAGTTAATATGAATGTTATTACACTACCTACTATTTTATATCCATTCATCTGACAAAATTTTAAATTTTAGAGATGCATAACTACAAAACACCGTCTTATGTCAAAGGCAGCTTTAGTAACAATTTATGCAAACAACCAATGACAAGCTTTTATATTTTAAAATTTATACGTAAACGCCAATAAGAACCAAAACAAAGAATCAATCTTATAGAACTGTAAACAAAATCAATCTTCAATGTCCGTCCGCGAAATGTATTTCTGCTTTCAAATAGCTTCGCTATATTGATGTTTTCCAACGATAAGTCTTGTGTTCTTACGATTGAATATTTTATTTATTAAAAAGTTATCTATTCTACGCGATCATAGCTTTTCCTTGCTCTGCTCTGTACATATTTACAATTTTCAGACAGGATGTCTAGTTATTTTTCAGTCTATTTTACGTATAGATACGTGTTACTTTGAGGTTAGCGATAGAGACGTAATTTTATTAATTTATTCTTGGTTTTTAGAAGTATATTCTTTAAATAACATATTAAGCATAATGATAACGATACTTGTACTGTGAATACTAAAACAATTCACTATCATTTATTTCTATCGGTACTTATAAGAATGAACTTCAGCCCGCATCTTGTTTATTGAAACCAGGCTAAGGCATGGAAACTTTGCATTAATAGCTCTGAAGTGCGTCGTTCAAGCCACAATCGTAAACAGAACCAATAAGGAGTTTACGATTCCATTCGACAAAATTAAACTTTTACAAGCACACAGCTGTTTGTTGTCACCAAGCGTTTACTGCCTTTAGAAACGTACCTACATCAATTCAAGAGATCTTTAGGATGCTGGATTCAATGGATAAACAGTATTACTCTATAGCTGCCGACATTAAGGAACCATAAATTAAAAAAACATGGCCAGAAAAAAACTTCAAAGAGTTTGGCGTCTTACCTCGCTTTATCTTCTCTAGTATGAGTCAGCCCTTCCTAATATGCAAAACCAGTACATGGTTGTGAAGTCTGATGTTAGACTATTGTAGCATTTGTAGCCAACTGTTACCAGCTGCCCTTCCAGTCCAGCGTCGTAGATAAGTTGGGAACGTTCAAAGGATTTAAATATTTCTACTTTCAAAACATTGCTGAACCTATGTGTATGTGTGTAAAACAGTCTTGTGTGTGTCCATGGCATGGGTGTGAATATACAATGTGTCATTATTATTAAAAAAATTATAAATAATAATTTAGATACTATAAAGAGCTACTTTCAGAAACAAACCACTCCTTATGTCTAAATAATAAATCTAAAATTATTCTTTGAAAAAATACAAAAATTCTACGTCTTTTATACAAATTAGGTAGGTACTAATAAAAAATGTACGCACTGAAATTTTTGTCATTTCTACAATAATCACGTAACTTTCAGGGACTCCGTTTTGGTGCCTGCTCGATATTGTGCCAATTAAAAATGAGAAACGTGAAGTTGTTTTGTTCCTCGCATCGTTCAAGGACATCACCAATACAAAGATGGCTGCGATGACTACTAACGAGGATTTCGACAGCGGTAAGCACTCCATAAACACAATGCTTGAAATTGTTGCCAAATTGCAAACAACAGAATTAAGAATTCTTTAGACTTGTGACAAGATGTTTTAATTAAGTACCTATATACTATTGAGTCTGGATGAAAGTGTTAACAGGGATGAATTTGTAATAACGTGTACTAAGCACGTTTTAGTTTTAGTCATCGATGCAATAAAATGACTGCGTTAGATTCAGTTCCCATAGCTCCCAGTACGCCATAGCGAGTTCCGAGCAACACCGCACGGTAAAGTTCCATCTGACTGTTTCCATAGTAGTACTACGTAGTACTGTGTAGCGTTGTCCAATTTGACTTTATGTAGACGAGCACCGAGTATTTTGAGTTAGAAAGTAGTTTCGTGCGGAATTAACCGTTTACATATAATAACTTTGCTCTCTACTCTCTTTGTTTAGGACGAAACATTACACTAACTTACGGACATCCTTTCGTAGACAGATTTACTGTTACTGAATTGAAATTATTGATGAATGACTAATATGGCTATACATTTAACATTAACACTCAAGTTTTGTATCGGTAATTTTATCGACGAAGTAGTTATTTTCTTCGAAACACTATATAAATAAATACATACTTTCGTTAGGAAAACTACTTCCTATATGTCAGAAAATCTCAGCGATGTTTTTTCATTTTCTGTGTACATGGGGGACAAAAGTTCGCTGAGCGATATTACCTACAATGGCGCCATCTGTTGCAAAGTAATGATTTAACGGTTGTTGTACATTACCCAAGCTGAGAAAACTATAAAATTGAGTCTTAATGTCACTCTAGTAATAGAAAACAAGTTATGTTATTTTAATTAAGATAAAATAAACGCACATCATAGCTATAAAGATTGACTTGACAAGTGAATTTCACATTTCATTGAAATAAATTTTAATTTTCGGAAAACTAACAATCACATAAAGACACCTAATCTTATGTAGCGACATCATTGATTCTAATCTTTTTTTTCAAACGCATGTTTTTCTAAAATCAACTCCAATTTTCACCTCTCCGTTTTCAGTAGTTGCGTTTTTCTATATGTGTATTATCTATTTCTATAAGAAATCATTATTCAAATTATCGATGCATGAGTATCATTGAATGTTTTTTTATTATAAAATATACCTTTCTTTCTTTGGCATTTTACTATTTTCTTCATTTAAAACGCATTTGTCATTATGTGAATGTTTAATTTGTTTTAACTCACTATTTATTTACCTTAAAAAGTATACGTTATTTCAAATAATTAAATGCGGACTTTTTAATTTAGGCCTTTACTCGTACTTGCGCTTAAATGTTTGCTTAGCAGACCACGTTTTACTTTGTAAAAGCGAGTATTGCCATAAATGTTCATTAGGGTATTTATTTATGTACAAGTATAATGTTGCTTTTATCTTATGTTTTACAAAAAGGCTATTTTATTTCTCTGCTTGTGTCGCATATCAACCAGAAAAAAACGTTATCTTCGAAATTGATGAACTGGTTAACTATATTGCAACTACAAACCAAATAGTGATCATAAATCTTTTACTTTCATAACTTTAATTTATGGGTTGATATTCGAGCACTTCGCAGTCCGTAAACGTTTTGATTCCGTAGATCACCACTTAGCTCAACTATCGAGCAGTAAGAAAGCGATTTGTGCATGCAGGAGCCGCGGTGCGGCCGTCGGCTGGCGTGGTCACTCTAGCGTTATCCCCATTTGTACCCGCAGCGGCACTCTTGGGCGCGCGGTTCCGAGCTGAATCTAGTTGCCTCCTTCCAGACCCGAATGGCAATCTTGACCCCGAAGCGCCCTCGCCCGCCAACATGGGCAGGCGGCGCTCCAGGGCAGTTCTTTACCAGCTTTCAGGACACTATAAACCGGATAAAATGAAGACTAAACTTAAACTCAACAATGTTAGTAAGGTAATTTGTTATAAATTACCTAAGTTAAGGCCAACATATAACGATATCACTGTAAGTTAAATAAACACCTCGAAATTAATCTACATCATTACATCTGCTTATTGATGGTTCATAGTTTACTCCTGTTTCTTTTACTTTTAGTTTAATACTGTTTTTGTGTAACAACAGATATATTTACAGAAGACCTTTCCTATACTTTTGGACTTTTGGTAGACTTTTGGTGGAAGACTTTTGGTAGAAAACACGCTCCTTCATAAATTTGCTATGTTAATACTACCGCATTTGTTCTTCAAACACATAACCAACCAACCAAAATACCTAACCATAAATGCGCACTTAACACGTTTTTACACAATTTATAATTTTTTTTATTTAGTTTAAGTACGAACAATAACAATTCATTTGTCATTTTAGAACCTCCTCCACTCGTCGGACCCTCCGTTGCCGGAATACAAAACGTCAGCAATAAAAAGGTCAAGATTTATTATATCACATTACGGCGTTTTTAAAACATTCTGGGACTGGCTTATTCTAATTGCTACGTTTTACGTAGCAGTGGTGGTTCCATACAACGCCAGCTTCGTTGATGAGGGGCATCCGAGGATCAGTGTTACCAGTGACGTCGTGGTGGAAGCTCTCTTCATAATTGGTATTGAATATAATAGAATATTATAATCACTCAAGGAAATTTATAAACAAAGTTATGCTTAATCTAAGTAAATGTATAGGATAATTAGAAAATTTAAAGAAAATATTTTGTCAAATCTATGTTCCTGTCCAGTGCTGCCCAACAGTCATCTATTGGATTAAGACAATTTGGGCAATTCTAGGTTTTGAAAGTTGAATCTCAGGTCGATCTATCTCTATCCCTCTGGATACTGCCATCTAATGAGATTCGGTAGTAGACTATACTTAAATGAGGCGAAAATCTTGGTTCTCGGCGCTTCTATGGTCAACTACGGGTACGATTAAATCGTACTTGGGTTGGTTACAAATGTCCATTGGCATCTGTCATCACTTACCATCAGAAGGACTACAGACTTGTTTGCTACATTTAAATTGATAAAAATAGGCTATATTCTATTATAAAAGTGTCAAAAGTATTTGAAAAGTAAAGTACTTGACATACTCGTACCTGAAAAGCTGAAGAAATTTTGAACTGAGGAAGAAATCCGAGCAAACACTACGCTCGAATTTTTCCTGTACGTTTAAACTAATGGTAGTTAGTAATACGTAATTACGAGTAGTACGTACATAGTAATACGTAATATTGGAAGTACAGGTGAAATACAATACGATTTGATAAAGACTGATACAAATAAAAAAGTTACTAACAAATCCGGATGTTTCAGACATCGTACTTAATTTCCGAACAACATTTGTAAGCAAGAAAGGAGAAGTGGTGTCGGAGTTTAAGGCTATAGCCCTTAATTACATCCGGAGTTGGTTCTTGGTAGACCTTCTGGCCGCGCTTCCCTTTGACCTACTTTACGCATCTGACGTGTACAGCGGAGCGGTAAGACCACCATATCCAATTAATTATTTTAACGCTGTTGTTTTCATTGTAAATTAATACTTCGATAAGTACTTCGACCACAAGCAGTTCAAGAGTTTCGAACTAATTAAAACGTTAAAGGGTAATGTCACTGCTCGAAAATTAATAACACTTTTTCGTTGTAAAAGTTTTACAGTTCATATTTTGTTTTAAACTACTTGTTAGCGAAATTGAAATGGAATGCACCGTTCTGCAAGTTAACAACGTATGTGGCTGTCGGAACTGTTATTAAATAAGTTTAACTGTTTAACTCTTCATTTAAACTGGAAGTGTTTACGTACCAATTTAAAAACTGAATACATACAATTTCGAAGGATAGATATATTAACTTCGTGGTTTAATTGTGTCAGAGTATGAGGTTTTAGTCCTCATCATCCTCATTAATCTACGTTCTAACGGAAAGCAATCAATTTTGTGTATTGAAATTTAGATAGATATTGAGATTTAGATAGATTGTATGAACCGCAGTGCCCCGTTAACGGATCGAACGCACCACTTTCATTTATTATATGGTAAGGTCAGGTACATTACTCTTTGATGTAGCAATTTATTTTATTGAGAGTTTTTCAATTATCCAAGTGGATAAGTAAATTTTAGATTAGCTACCTGTGTTTTCCTTATTTATCAATGTACAAATAAATATGTTAAAGTATAATTTGGTTAAATATCAGAATTATCTGAATCAAAACTGTTAAACCAAAAATGCATATGGTTATAAAGTTTTGGTAGAAATAAAATATTTGCCAATTTCAATATACAGGAGTATAATTATAACATGAGGCTGCTAGAACCAATAACTTAACTGCATTTTATCGAATTACCTATTGAATTACCGAATGACCTATTCGGATATTTGGAACGAAATTTCTATCGCGCGGTACACGTAACACGTAAAAAAGCGTAACAAGACTTTTTCTCGACACCTGCGCATCGAAAGACTCGGCGGTCCTTCGGCACTCTTCGGTTACACTCGGCTTCTCCTCACACCGCGCCTATGTAAAGAGTAAAAGGTATTTTACATATACCTTTACTTTTTATTATGCTTTTCACTTAACTCTGTTAACTTGATATTTTACAATGTAAGTTATGACTGTATAACAAACGTCTACCAAAATGCGTTATCAACTTCGTCCAACCAGTCCATAGACCTCTCACGACGGTTATTTACATGGTTTAGAAATATAAATCAATTTTCTGATAGACAATTTTAGTCTGCTTTTGTAAATTACCCTTTTTAAAGTACGAAAAATGCAAACAGGTCAAAACTGTCTGCCTCTAGATATGTGACCTCATGTGGAAAGTAGTATCAAAGTGTTATTATACAATTTGCATTATATACTGAAAAAACTAGGACAAGGGTTATCCAGCAAGATCCCGTGATAATATGCATCGACATTCTTGATAGAGCCCGTCTTATCTTTCGCCTTTGGAGATTACAGTAAAATGCTTTTTGTTACCCACTCCTAATATTTCCGACCCCAAAGTAAATTCTCACCAGATTTATTGCGACACTTAAAAGTTATGTGATCCATCACAAGTCTTAAGCCCGAAACACACGGGCGCGTGCAGGACGGGAGTGAAGCGGTTCAGAAGTATGATAACCAAGGAATAGGACTAAAGGCAGTACTAAATTACACTAGTATGGATACCATACACATAAAGACGCATAATGCATAGAACGTCAGCGTCAAGAATAAAACATTTAATATAATACGTTTTCAGGAACCGCGTATAAATCGCGCCTATCCCGACCCGCATAAGTTCTCTGTGTTTTGCCCTTTACGAGACTCAAAGCTATATTTTGTCGGCAGGAGTCAACTCACGGGAATGTTCATTTAGTGAAACTGACTCGATTGTTACGGCTGGCACGTTTACTACAAAAGATGGATCGCTACTCTCAGTATTCGGCACTCATTCTTACTCTCTTGATGCTGTCATTCAGTCTCGTAGCTCATTGGCTTGCGTGCATTTGGTTTATTATAGCCGAAAAGGAGATTGAACATCACAAAAATGAAAGTTGGGATTTAGGTAAGTTTATATGGACATAATATTCACTTGTTTACAGGAGGATACTATCGTTGGTAAATTTAATTAACTCAAGCTTTATCTACATTAATTAATATAACTTTTCTATTTTCTCTGCTGAAATCCACAAATATAAAAGCAAAGCCATTTGAAGTGCAGAGTTGTTAACCCAATTTTAACAATACCTAAGTGGCTGAAATATTTGAGATTTAGCGCTGCAACATATAAATTAGTCTTAATCATTTAGTTACGATGTGATTAATCTTCGAAGCATAAATACACCCGCGAGATAAACAATGTTTGATGTGGATTTATAATTATTTTATGTTATAGGATGGATTAACAATCTAGCGGAGAGATTGAAAGTGCCAATAGTAAACATATCGCACAGTGAGAGCTACGTCACTGCTCTATACTTCACTTGTTCATCGCTTACCAGTGTTGGATTTGGAAATGTGTCGGCTAATACTCTTCCTGAGAAAATATTTAGTATCCTCACGATGCTTGTTGGAGGTAATTTAAATTTTATTATAACTAAACTTAACTGATTTATGTTTCTTCTTGAAACTTTCATATTTATGTAAATAGTAAAAATTGCATCCGACAAATGCCATAGCAAAAAATCCTAATTGTTGCAATAGTGCCCTTAGTATATTATCAATCGATTTTATAAGAACCTTGTATGATTTTAACGCAATTTAACTCTGCACATGATGACTTTTTTTTTTGAACAAGCTAGGTCAAACATAAGGTGTGAAATAAAGATAAATAATACAGGCTCTATTTCCATAGATTTTTCGCAAGTCAAATATATTTAATTAAGTAGCAATATTCAAACCCTACTCTAAATGTCAAATACATTAAATTACCATTAAGAGTTTATACAAATATACTGTACACCAAATAATATACAAGTATAGACAAAGAAATGTTGACCTATATTGACGGCTAAAAGCAATATAAATACAAAATCCTACAATATCCTGTCCTTTACAGTAAACAAAACAAGCACTAATATTGTAGTACTTGATTTGTCATGTCGATGATATCTAAGATAATTAGGTAAGTAAAAATATGGACTTATTATATACTATACTATGCTTATTAAAATTGCTATACAATAAGTAAATCAATCTTCGATATTTAGTTGGCTTCACTAATCAGAAAATAAGCCAAATATTGAAGCAATATTCGAATCGTATATGAAATGATTTAAATGGAGCCTTTTCAATATACCAGCGAGATAGAACTTATTGAGATATTTAATGTCTTATAAAATAATCAAACAAAAGTAAGTTTTTGAAAACCTTGACTATTAATTTTGCGCATCTTGTACCAGACGTTGTATCGTACCTAATCTACGTATTTGATATAATTTATAATACCGTTAATGCATAAATCACTGTCACATTTGGTGTTAACGGCATAATTCTATTGCAAAAGTTTTAAAATCACATGCACATGTTTAAGAAACGTCTTATTTCGATCTCTATTTTGAAATTTCCCTGATGCTTTGCACACGTGTGATGTCATAATTATTTACACAAAGAAAAAATCTCCCGCAGCGCTAATGCACGCTGTGGTATTCGGCAACGTCACGGCAATTATACAAAGAATGTATTCCCGTCGGTCCATGTATCAGAGCAAGTGGCGAGATCTCAAGGACTTCCTCACCATCAACCAAGTACCCAAAGAACTCAAGCAACGCATGCAGGACTACTTTCAGACCATGTGGTCGTTGAACCACGGTATCGATATTCATGAGGTAATTTAATTTGCAAACCTAAATCTTTAACTAAATCACTTCAACTTACCTTACACTTGATACATAGCTTCATACACTCATTCGAATACATTAAAAGTTAAAAGTATGTGTATAACTTTTAACTTTTATTGTATATTGTAGTGTATTGTATTGTATATTTTCACAGACGCACGAATATCACATCACAATACTCATAACTTCTTTCAAATTTTTCAATAACGTATCTTGTTTTAATAAATTGTAAGTTTCAACGCATTGTAATGTGTTGGACTTACATCGACTTTCGAAGAAATCGTAAATAAAATACAGTAGAGTTTTAAACTAGAGAAAATGGAAAAAGAAAATACAAACTAACTGAATGAAATGGGATGGAATCAAAACGATCAGTTTATTCCACTTCGTCAGCTTTTGCTTTGCCGACTTTTTTATTTCGCAAGAAAAGATTATCTCTTACGACCCTTAACTAATTTCATTATAAGATGACTCGGCGTTGTTTAAATACATTAAATGAAAAGTATCTTGAAAGAAAACGTCTAATTCTATTATATTAATGAATGAAAAATAATTTCACTTTTAAGGACTTAAATCTTCTTTCGCTAATTATGTGTACACTTTAATTGTAGAATCAGTTGGAATTAAATTATAGGATCGTTATGACTTTTATTATTTCTATTACCTGTCGTAATAAAATTTATTAAGACGGGTCATATGCACATGTAAGATGTAGGTTAAAATCATATAAAATATCTATAAGTTATTCTTTGGTACATATTTTCATTTAATATGGTGATAGAAACAATCCGGAATAGCGGCAATCAGCGCTGTGTTGGTCATAATGTGGAAGTCAACTACGTACCTAACATTATTTTCGATGAGAAAATTGTACCGTACTCATTGTTCCGAACCTAAACAATCACGATAATTTAGATCCCACGACTCCGAAGAAAATGTTCAACAAAAGAAGAAAATGTTTTGGTAAAGCTGATTTATTTTGTGGTAAACCGTTTTAGACGCTTAAGGAGTTCCCAGAGGAGTTGAGAGGTGATGTTTCGCTACATTTGCACCGGGAGATATTATCTCTTCCGATATTCGAAGCGGCATCGCAAGGCTGTTTGAAGCTACTGTCCCTGCATATTCGCAACAATTTCTGTGCCCCGGGCGAGTTTCTGGTGCACAAAGGCGATGCTTTGACGTACATTTATTACATTTGCAACGGATCTATGGAAGTTATGCAAAATGAAATGGTTGTCGCTATATTGGGTAAGTGATTATATTGTATACAAAGGAGTATTATCAAGAAGATCATTTTATAACGTAGATTTTATCAAAAGAAAGACTGTAATCAAAGGAAAAAACTTCCATTTTTACCTACTGCCAATTTTATTTTTAATTGTCACTTCATTATACGTACCATGACAATATATGATACGGGACCATTTAAAATGTGCTTTCACACAAGGTCTACCTTTATGTAGGGTTAAAATTATTCAAAGGCCGTCCATAAATTCCCCTGATATTATATTTAAGTACAGACATATTTTTTTATTTAGTTTACATGGTAACAAATGTAACACGTATTTCATATTTAAAACAGACAACAAAAATGATTCTGCACGTAACTCTCTGTAGGTACGCTCAAAGCTAAATTAAATATTTATTACTATAATATTAGTGATAAAAATATTTTACTCACGTATTAAAGTAAAACTTCATACGATATTACGTACCTAGGAGCATACCCGTTTTTTTAACATAGACTATTTAGAAACAAAAAATTCACGTACACTTATTACTTTTCCGAAAATTATCTTACATATAAGTTATTACTTCAGGAAAAGGCGATCTCGTTGGCTGCGATATGAATACCCACTTACAAGCTCACAATGGCATAGGACCTTCGCAAGGTAATAACCCTGACGTAGTCGTCAAGTCGAGCAGCGACGTAAAGGTACTTATAACGATCTTATTGAATATAGATAAATAAATTCATAATACGCTATGAAGACTGATATTAACCTTTTATTACAGGCTCTAACTTATTGCGACTTAAAATGTATTCATATGTCGGGACTCGCTGAAGTTTTGCGACTTTATCCAGAATATCAACAACAATTCATTCACGATATTCAACATGATCTCACGTACAATCTCAGAGAGGGTTACGAAGCTGAACAGGAATCTGATGGCAACGGTCATCCATCTCTCACGTTGCCTTCGATATCTGAAGATGATTAAAACGCTGCCGAAGAAAGTGCGCTCACGCCAAAGAAGATCATTCCCGGGAGCACAACTAGTCCTAGCCATGCTAAATTCAGGTACAGGCATACTTTCTGTTTTTAAACTGTGTACTGTTTAATGAAAATACTCCTATTTGAAAGAGCGACTCCAGTAAATGCATCTAGCATATGATACGCGCTGGCTTCATTCTAACGCCAATCTCTATTTGTATTCCTTACTGTTCCTCTTCCTTCTATAGTTCCTAAGTAATTTACGGTGACAGATATGCGTTTATGGAACACTCTACCGGTGGGAATCTGACGCGCACACCTTGCAAGCTTTTAACAAAGTGATAGGTAGTGGCCATTATTGTAACCTTTTGCTTTTAAAGTTCATTGTCTACCTATTACTCTTATTTTTATTTTACATTTTTCAGCGCTGCTGATATAACTATTTTATGTACAATTCTTTCATTGAATTCTTCTATATATAGACTCCTAGGTAGTGGTGAGGTACCTGTGAAATCACTGTCGCCATGGTTCTGCCTTTTAGCGGCAGTGTTAAGTTCTAGCACGAATTATGAATAACAATCAGTCGACGTCGCAAATATATTCACTTAAGATTTTAGTCGTATTAGGGGTTAATTGCAGATATTAGTAGGTAATAGCAACTGGCTATGAAATTGATTGCATGCTTGTTTGATACAAATTACAGTACTAAAAGAAAATAAAGAGGATCCCAAACAACAAAATAGGTACATAATACTAAATGAGGCGTGTCCGCACGGCTGCCTGATTGTACATATTCAGTCCTGGTGCTATATAACTTTACCCCAAATGTTCGGCAAACTTGTCCGATATACGTATAAAACATTTCATATATTTATGAACCGTATATAGGAACACGCACGTGGTTCCTATATACGGTCCAGATTCTGTATTTTACCTTGTAAAGTAATTAAATTATAATTATCCATACATTTTATAGATTTACCAGGTCTGAATTTAAAATAACCGAATGGGTCAATATTAAAATACATCCACCGGAAGTTCTTATTGTTTACTTTAATAGCACACGAGCCTCAATGCACTTGATATTAAGTTATCACTAATGCTCTAAGATACATAGGCTCTATAAAGTTTCCTGTCAACTCTTAAACAAGTGTATTTTCAAATTGACTACTATGTGTTGGTTGGTGGACCTCCTGTGCCAGTATTATTGGTAACTATACTTCTCCAACCAAAACACAAATTGCTTACAAATGATGATGATGCTATTTTCCTAAGCTAAGCACTTATAAACGAGAACCAAACATTAGCGCGTAAAGCATATAACATTCGGATCCTCACAACTGATCAGTTTGTCCCTGTTTATCGGATAATCTGATCGACATCCGAATCTGATATGCTGACGCTGGCGCCCGGCTAAAAAGTATTGAGTAATCCAATAAATCAATTTCAGAAAATTTCCTACACGTAGCAATAATCTAATAACTGTCTCCTGTAGATCCGACATGCAGCCGCGTCTCTCGCACAGGGAATTACGTGAGAGAATAGAAAGGCAGCGGTCGGTAGCCACGCCCAAAGTTACAAGAGCTGATTCTTTGGAAGGCCTAAATTTAGAAATGCACAACACACGGTCGTCCGTAGATAGACTTGATACACAGGTATCCACTCTGCATCACGACGTGGCCGCGCTCAGTATGGAGGTAAATTAGTTTAGTCTAATTTTAACATAGTAGCTAATTTTGTGACTTGCGACTCATCCACTCTACTTTATACTTACACCTCGCGCTGACGACAGTAGAGAGAGTAGAAAAATTGCACGTTAAATATCAGAGGCCTGTGTAGTGCCAAATACACAGTATGAATTTCAGTAGCTTATTTAAAAAAAACTGAAAATTCTATTAATTTTAAGGCGATTTTATTTCTCTAATAATCTCGTAAAGTATTCAACAAAAAAATTATGTTTTTAATAATAGTCAAAGATAACGTTATTATAAATCTACCATAATGTAATCTAGAAGCTTGATAAACTCTCAATTATACGATAAGCCTTCCAAAATATTTTTAACTCCATGTATTCACAAAGGTTTTTTCTTTAATGAATCAAGATATTTTTTACAGAGTGTTATATACAAAGACTGTGATGGGTTTTGAAACAGTAATATTATTAATATTGTTCGTTAATTTTTTGCGATCAAAGACTTCCAAGAAAAATTTTGTTTACAAAAGTTACTGGCAGTTTAAGTAGACGTAACACAGCCGCTATATTAAGAAAAAAGACCAAACGCAAATTAAAAAAAAATTGCAAATATAAAGTTTGCAAATTGAATTTAGTTTACGTATTTATATTAGTTTAATTAGTATAACTTCCTGTTAATAATTATAATCATTATTAATTAATGTATGAGTTGAATGAGATAAAACAGCCATCGAATAAAAACAGTCAAATTTACCTATACATGTATATACCTATGTGTATTATCTGCGACAAATTGAGATGGCAATCGAGATTTACGTATTGGTAGCGACATAAATGTGCGATCATATAATTCAGACTATTTGACTACCTCGATGCATGCGATGCGATTCATTAGAAGATTGCCATATCAATTTGTCGGGGACAATAGATGTACCTACAGCCTAAAGTTGCGCTTTACAATACAATATGATGCATAAGTACATAGTATATCCTGTTAGCTATTTCATCATCCAATACATATTGCTCCGGGCAGGTTCGAAACGCTATTCAAGCGCTACAGGAAATGACTGGGCCCGGATGGCATGCAGCGCATTCAAATCCAAATCTTCAGTGGAACGCCCCACCGAACCAACTCGCTCGGAGCTGCAGTCATCCGCCTGATGTATTTTGCTGGGATCAGGTATAGTATTTACGTCAATAAATTAATTTCATTAATATGAATGAATGTATTCGATTTATTTATCGATTGATTTCACGATCACAGTAAGATTCTCATGCCCAGAGACGTTTTTTAAAATTTAAATACCGAGTTTCTCTTAGTATGACTTAATATTTAAATGATCACGTAAATGCTAAAGGCATACTTTTACCAAACTTATTTTCATATCATAATTGTATCTCTTATACTTTGATGTTTATGTCTTAAATAAACAATTTCGTGTTTCATGGTCATAAAGACCCTATCTAAATTAAAAGGTATTATGCAACTTTTAATAAATTTTACAATATTGTTTCGTTCCTTATCATGTTGTCTAAAAAAAACTCACATTGATTGTACCTCCGTAGCAGGAAAGGCCGATCACACCGGAGCGGCCTAAGCTGCATCGCAGCACGCAAACAGAACCCTTCCTGCACTGCGTCACGCAGTACATCATGGAACACCCGGCGACTGTCATGCTGCTCTTGGGCATCGACCCGATGGCAAACCTAGCGCCAGTCATGCAACCCACTGTTGAATACTTTGAACCATGCAGGCGGCCGAGTACCTTGGAACAAATAATTGAGTCAGAAAATGGAAGCCAGACGCCGTCCAGCACGACCAGCGAGAAGATCATAGTTACCAAAAGCCCCAACGGTAGCATCAAGGAGGTAGACCAACCAGAAGAGAAAAGACTGTTAGACAAAGATGTTAAGGGTACGAATCTAAAGAGGAACAGGTACTCGGCCAGCGATTTATGTGATGCGTCAGAACGTCTACTGACAAAAACTTCTCACCCAAGCTCTTATAGTCTTAAATATAACATTAATGGTTAAGTTTATAAATAATTCCAATCTGCTCATTAGTTTGAAACAAAACTGAATAAAACTAAGAATAATAGGTTTGTTATTCTAACATTATCATAAAATTATTACTGTTGTTTCATTTTAATTTTTGTTCAGTTTCAAGTTTCTGTTTCATATTATTTGGACTGAAGTATACTATCAACGAAATTAAAATGTAATATTTAAAACACTTACACATCATGTTCTTGTACATATCAAACGAAATTTATCGACAGTTTGTTAGATTTAAAGGATATTTATAGAACGTCTAGTCATTGTTAGGATAAGAGAGATCAAAAATACGATTACTATTTATAAGAATAATTTTAAAAGTTGCAACTATATTTTCTTCTCTTCATGTCGGTTGTACATTATGTTAAACCATACAAACTTTTAAAATGCCAACCCTTATGGTTATTTTTCAATTTACGTAGCAGAAAGATAATGTTATTTACTCTTGCATTGAAAGTGGAAAACTTACTCTATGAAGTGGATGTATATTTTTTAAACAATATCTATATCAGTATTAGTGTTAAGAACCTTAAAGTGTGTTTAGGTAAGACAATATTAAAATATATGATGTATCCTATCGTATTAACACAGAGAGGAAACTTTCTTACTAATCCTGCTCTTATCTTCTGATGCACATATGCACTTATATATACGTAGTATTAATTTATTCACACTTTTTGTAAATGTTGGTTGAAATGGGCGTGTTTAATGCCCAGTTATTTTAGGATATGAAATATTAATGCCAAAATTAACAAACCATTTTGGATCAATCTTCCTAGGTTCTAGTCCTTTATATAATTTACAAGACCACACCCGAATTACTAAGGATACATTCCCTTACAAAACCAATTAGTTGTGCCAAAATCAATTATACATGAATATTTTTTAAGAGTTTGTTATTTAGATACATTATATGACTCTTTTATAACAAGACAATATAACTTCAATATACATGCAACATCTTGTGCGATATACCATTTACTTCTTTTAACTCTCACTACTTTCTATAAACTCAATTCTATTAATATTATTTTAGTACATTCCGCTCTTCCTCATAGTTTTTCGCCTCTAAATGTATTTTAAGATTGTATAAGTAAAGTCTGTTGTACTCAAAATTACAAATAGACAAATTAATAGACACTCAGAAATCATATATTTCATTGATTTATTAAATTCGATGAAGTTCAATTGTTTTTGGTGTATCTATACTTGTATCTTAACATATTAAGCAATATATTCATAAAATATTTTTGTAAATAAATTTCTACGCATTCTAAATGCAATTTTAAGGTAGTGTTTATATTTAAGTATGAGTATGTGTATGAGGTTACTTACTAATAATTCGATCAACTACGTAGTACTTTTCCAAAACAATGTCGTCTGGTATTTAAAGTGATTGGTCCGGTAACAGAAAAGGCAACGATGGTCCTAACGACTATAAAACGGAAAAAGGGTAATAAGGCGTGGGTGGAAGTAGTGGGGAACGGTGTGCAATTCTGTTTCAAATGAGCCTGAACGAGCGTTGTTTCCGGTGACGTTGTTCAGCTCATTCGGAAAATGTACGCCATTTCGAAATTGACATACTTGAGTAGCTACTCGTTTTGGCATAGTCTGAAAACAAGGTCTCTTCTCGCGATAGTCCAAGGCCACGCTGTAAATTGGATTGCCGTGTTCTGCTTCTGCCATCATTTTTACATTTCTTACTGATTTAAAAATAAATAAACTGTTTTTTCTCTCATAAGTTCGTACTACATACTCGTGTTTAATATCTTATTCGTGTATTTTTATCTACAAATTTTATTCTTTACATAATCTTTTATTTACTGTATTTAATTGTAAAAGAAGGAAGTCTATTTGTAATAATAAATGTATAATAATTAAATAAATAATAATCTGTCCTTAATTATTTTTATAGTACGATTAAATGAAATTTAGATGGCAATCCTAGTAAAGCAGTTTTATGCAAAACGTATTGTATGTACTCTCTCGACCTACTCTCGCGGGAAGAACCAAACTGTTTATATACCATGGCTAATGTTATGTGAATGTGAAACTCTTGTATGGGAGTCTTTGATAATAATTCTTAAAAACGGAAACGCTTACTAGAGTAATTGATTAATAAACGTGGTGTACGTATATAATATCCATGAATGTGATATGAGAATGGAGCGTAATACGCGCAGTGCCTAAATTCTCATTTATTTATTAAAATATTTCATTTATAATATTTCAATTGAGGCGCATTTTACATGTGTACCTACTAAACGTATTTTTTGTACATAGACAACGTTATCTTTCTCTTGTAGTACAAAATATTAGTTATGTAAAGTTAAATAAAGACAGATCGATGTTGCGATATTCGTTTTATTGTCTCCTTATAACTCATTCCTAAACCAATCAATTTTAGGTTGTAGTTCTTAGGTTCTACCACCGAAGTAGCACAACTACAATGGCTTCAAAAGATTTAGAATCACTTCATGTCCATTGACAGTTACAGTTTCGCCTTGCAGTTACATGCATCTATGTATAAGTATTGATAAAAGGTAGGTATTAACGAAAATACACATAAGACATTCCTACAAAAAATTATAAAACAAAATATTTAAATTAAAATATTGCTGTTAGTATTGCAATTACCCATAATATCCTACCTATCAGATGGTAACTGTATAAAAATTAAGTAAAATAAAATTTATCCTACCTGATAACCTCCCTGTTAACAATATATTTATTAAAGTGAGAATCGAATTCGGGAACCGGAATTTACAGTAGATCGATAACGACTATAACGTCACGAATAACACGCCGAACTTCCGTCTTCGCATCGACTTTTAACATATGTTTATCTATACAAATAAATAAAATTGGAGTGTCTGTTTGTAATATAAAAATAACCGCTTTTTACTAAATGCATATATGTAAATATACACGATACATATTTTTTTTACAATTTTTGTCTGTCTGTCTGTCTGTTTGTTCAGACTAATCTCTGGAATGGCTGGACGGATTTTGACGGAAGTTTCACCGGCAGATAGCTGATATAATTAGGAGTAATTTAGGCTACTTTTGTTTTAGAATTATATTATAAAATACGAATTAGCCGCTTACTGACCCAGACCGAATACCACGTGGGCGAACTCGCGGGCAAAGCTAGCATTAACCATAATTATACTTCCCCCATAAAACAATACAAGAAATAAACCACATTTGACAACAAGCATTTGGTTTTACTAGTTCGGCACATAATCTTCAATTGGGTAATAACGTGGTGAGAGCCGCCGGTACCAACTGACACATTTCCGTGACGTTAACTAACGTCTGTTCATCATCATGGTCGCTGGAGGGTTTATATATAACTGTAATCTATCACACTGCTTTCATTATTATGAACACGAGTTCTACATTGCAGATTTTTTGAGCCATGGGATTTTATTATTATATTATTACTTATATGGAATGTTTAATACATATAATTAAAATACCTACGTATTAAGACATTATTGATATTTCGATTGCAATTTCCATTAATCTTGTACCTTTTTCCTCCCTCCTGAGTGTTCGTTGACAATTAGTCAGTCATGTTTTTCTAGATTGGTACGTACTTACCATAAAAACTTCCAACCTTCATGAGTAGTAAGGCTATTGCAGATCTGCAGATCTGTTATTAAAATTAATTCCAGTAATCGAAAATTCCTACTTTATTTATAAGATATTAGTTCAACGAAACAAAACTGCGAAAGAAACAATTCGAAAATAGCTTTAGAGTGAACGCCAGCTGTGATAATTACCACATTGTGTTTTGCTGTTCGGCGCGAAACTAGAATATAATAATTCTTCTGTCTGTTGCAAAATAAGCTGCCTTATATTATTTTGATAATTTAAAGCGTAAGCCATTTGCCAGGTGGTAGATGCTCGTTTGCTACCTTTACACAGTAAAAAAAATGTTTATCGTTTGTGCTTCCTATTCTTGTTCTCCTTTATTAATGTGCAAGAGACAATCATCTCGGTCTTCAGGGATAGCAATGCCTATATGGTCGACCGCAAGTAAATCTTTGTTTGTATCTGAGATGGAATACAAATGGGCGGTAGTGACTAGCGGAAATTTAAGAACAAGTAGATTGCAAGCTCGTTAAAAATAAAACATGTTAAATATATATTGCAAATAGTTAATTGTCTGTAAAAATGAATAAGACATAAGAAATCCTATTCCTGTTAAAAAAAAGTTCCTGAAACCCACCAAATGACACGTTGTTACCGCTGAAGCGTAAGTTAAAGCGTAACGTAAAAAGCAAAGGATATTACGCAAGTAATATCCTTTGCTTCATTTTTAATATTCTGTAGAACGTTTTTTGAGCCGGGATAATACTATATTTGCTTTTTACATTTCTAAATACAGTAATCACAGAAATATTTGGTCATGGTCGTAGTGAAATAAAAACTGGAATTGATATGACTAGGCACAGATCTCGTTTCAGAATAATCATAAGCGAAGTTCACCAAAATAACCAAGGCTAATTTTCTCTAGTTACTCATGATTTATAGTAATCATATAATCCATTCAAGATATCCAAAAATCCATATAGGAGTACTGGAAATGCAAACTCTGTACGCTAAGATTCAGAAGCCACAATGTGGACACTAGGCTACTTATATTTTACTTTTTAGGGCTCCGTAAGGATAAAAACGGGACCCTACTTCTAAGACTCCACTGTCCGTCTGTCTGTCACCAGGCTGTATCTCATGAACCGCAAGAACTAGACAGTTGAAAATTTCACAGATAATATATTTCTGTTGCCGCTATAACTAAAATGTCCCATGTTGTATGGGTATGTTATGGGTATGTTGTATGCATTTGACCGGTTTTTTACATAGATACATTACACTTTGTACGAACAAATTATCTAAGACAATGCTTTCTCCGCTGTAACTGAAATTAATTTTCCGACTATATGAACACGAGCAAAAACTAACTTTACCATTATCACAACTCAATTTCCCAAAATAGCATGTCCAACAAAATAGCGAACTATTAACAAACATTGTAATATGAAAACCTTCAAATAAATATAAATAGTTTAACGTTATGGGCCTAATTTTAACTGAATACTTACCTGCGGAAGCGACCCGACATTATTATTTAATTTGTTTAAAATGTTTATTCCGGGCTTTAACTAACAATAGAATAAAGTGCCGCGGGCTTACAGATTAAATTACTGTACACTGTCTTATACTTGTTTTTGTTTATTATAATAACAAGTAACATACCTTAACACACACCCGCACATAATAAAAATGTTATATTAAAACAGATAGAGTTACGTAACGGCACGTAATGTTAAATCAATTAAATTCGCAATTTTCACACTCGCTATAGTTTAGAATCTTACATATTTGAATAAAAATATCTTGAGAATAAAGATAGATGTAACATAGTTTTTTTTTCTTTTTATTTAATTTAAATAGTAATAATCTGTGCTACAAAAATTTGTCCATTTCATTGAAAATTACGTAGGTTCGAACCAGCTTTTTAATTAAAATCCAATGCTTTTATTTTAATTAAAAATAAATAGTCATTTTGTCCTAAATATAAAAGCTTTTTTGGCTCTTGCCAAAGAATAGTAATTATAATGTCACTTTAAACTATAATTTTATAAGTAGCCCAGTGATTGATAACAATTAGAGTACCTATGAATATGTTAATCATTTGACAACTAGTATTATTCGACCGGGGAGGTTCCACCAATACTCTCATAATTCAATTGCGTTTCGGTTTTCGAGAGCGGTTCTATTTAAACATAAGGCAAATATTTTAGTCCTCAGGGGTAGCAACGCATCAGTTGTCAAACTCAGATTCTTGCTCGCTTCATACAATGACAAATTATTTACTAGATATTTATTTATTAACATGGTAAAATGAAAGAAGGGCACTGTATTCTTAATTTCCATTATGTTATCACATTATGTTGACCATATATAATATATATATAAGTCGCTTGTTGAGTTTATGATTTTGCATTTATTAGTGTAAAATATTCTTAAGTTGACTCAAGTACCTACTTTTAGTTGTGGTTACAGTGGACAGTATGTGGGTGCACATCTATCGAAGCACCAATAATGTCGTTTGTGACCTCGCGTCTACAGGGCCCGTGTTGATGCTGTGGTGTTGTTGAGGCGACGCGTAAGAAATGAACGAACACCGCGCTTATCCAATATGGTTCTCTCTATGTCTCACTTTCTTCGGTTTTTTGCTTAATAGTGAGGGTCGTGCCTGCTGTGCTGAAGACAAAATTTTGATCAGGAGTCGCGGTTTTCAACATGCTTTAGAGTGCTTTAAAGTCCATGGGATTCGTAACATTATGCGCCACCCCATGTCTCAAATTTATTTAATTACTAGCTGACCCCGCAAACGTTGTCCTGCCATAAAAAAATATGAAAAACTTGTATGCCTATGTATTACTCTGATGTATAAGCTATATTATTGTAAAATTTCATTAAAATTAATTCGGTAGTTTTATGTGAAAAAGTAACAAACATCCATACTTACAAACTTTCGCGTTTATAATATTAGTAGAATATCGAACGTAAGGTACAGAATTGAGCTTCGTACAAAAATATCGAGAAAATAAAAATTCTGACTATAGCAATTTTATTATACAGAACTTATTTCCATCACGGTATAGTCGTTCTTGAATATTCGTATTCTTTTCTTAATTTCAGCATCACACCTGCCTGCTTGGTTGCAGGTGGTGTATGGTATTGAATATAAACAAGAGTTAGGTGAATTGATGTAAAATATAAATATTAGACTTACTAAACTTCAAACTGTATTTATTACTCATTGACTTTAATACACTAGAATTGTACAGTTCTTATTACTTGGTAGGTGGGTAGATCTAAAAACTATCCACCGCTTTGTATTTTGTGTCGCATCTC
>DWNR01000151.1:0-24614 GCA_018250455.1 Polygonus leo | reverse complement strand
ACGATTGAGTCATACCTAAGTTTGATCACAGATGCGTTGCTACCCCTGAGGACTAAGATGTTCGCCTCGCTTTTAAGCATAGCAGGCGACCACGCCTCTCCATACCGAAACATAATAAAGTGCTTTACGGAGGATTATAAGGGTGGCGGTAGTACCTTCCCGGTCGAACTACATGAGTTCTACCACCTGGCTAAATGTTATTTGTACATATTATTTGTAGTGTAATTACGCTGAATACATGAAGAGTTAATAATGGAAAATTTACTGGACTTAAAATGAGTAAATAAAACTGTTATAACGATAAGTAGATTTAAATCATATATGTGTCACAATCAATAAATATATTTACCAAACCAACGACCATTTATAAGAAGGGACAGGAAATCGTTTTAGAAATTGGTCCATGGCCACAATCCCTTAAGAGGGAGTCAGGCGATGACTTGGCGAAACTCCTGCGCATTCGAGTGGAGCTGACTACGCTCTGTTCAATTTGAATCGCCACGCTCCACCGCCCAAAGCTATTTTGAGAACTTTTTACGTAAAGGACTATTAGCCTAATAATTATCGACAAACCACAAACCGAATAAAATCTCAACTTACAATACAATTAACTTCTAAAGTTAGAATATTGTTTCTTTCTGATCTCGATTGAAACTTTCACGAGATAAATATAGTTATTTTGTTACTGACTCATGTTATCTTTCGAGTATACGTATCTCATTATTCAATTCAACAAAACGAAAATGCTATCGACAATTTCTTGAAGCTGTGGGTGTCAAATATGCACCAACACAAAAGTCAAAACAGATCTCATTTTGTCAATTATAAATTATAAAACACTATGCTCGCGACTTCGTCCGTGTAAAATGTATTATGTTATGTTATATAATTCTAAAATAATGGAAGCCTAAGTTACTTCTTTTCACATCAGCTATCTGCCAGTGATAGTTCCATCAAAATCGGTCCAGCCGTTCCAGAGACAGACAGACAAAATTGTAAAAAAAATATTTTGGTATTTGTACCTTGTATATATACATATGTATTTGGTAAAAAACTATTATTTTTATATTCCAATTTTATTTATTTGTATAGATGTAGCTTACCTGGCAAAGGGGGAAAATCTTTGGCAAAATCTTGTAAGTGCATGTAACAGAGAATGGATCAGTGTCGTCTTACATCACAGCACTTGGCGAAGTTCTATTATATTTTAGCATATTCATCTCGACCTTTGAATGTAATACTTGTTCGATTTCAAACAGCTTTCGAAACAAATGCCGACCTGAAAGTGTGCTGCGACGTATTTTATTACGTACCGCTCTTAAGTTATTTCCTAATGTATTCATTTATCGTATCCGATATAAAAATATTGATTTTTTTTATTATTGTCTTAAGGTAACAAACGAGCATGCAGTCCACCTGATGGTAAGTGGTCGTTGCCGCCCATGGACATTAGTGATCATCCCCGAGTGCGAATAAATCGTACTTAAAGTTGACCACACATGCGTTGCTACCCTTGAGAACTCCACCTCAGGACCACGCCTCTCCAAACCTAAACACAATAAATTGCTTCACGGAGGATTATGAGGCTGGCAGTGGCACCTCCCCGATCGAACTACTTGAGTTCTACCACCTGTCAATTGATTATTATTGTATTCCGCTGCTGATGGTACTTGAAACCCTGTTTAGTGGTACAAAGTCAACTTAAAGTCACAAAATTATTTTACGCTAGTCTTTATATAAATAGATTTTAGGTTTAATATTGTATTGTGAATGAGTAAACAAACAAGAAACTTAGGTATATTAAAGTTTTCCTACTTTATATTTAAAAGCTGTTTTTTGATGTAGCTACTCGTAACCTATGTAACAATTAAAATTTCTTTTAATTAAAATATAGTATATAGTTCGTTCATAAAACTGTGATATAAATAATCATGAAACAGATCGAAATTGAATGCAATAGGTTATTTATTGTTATAAAATAATAAAATAAATGTAGGACACATCTGGCTTATTAATTAGTACCTAGCTGAATAAATATATTTTGAAATTCGTTCAAGTATTCGGAATTTAAGGGCAAGTAATTAAAATATCTATTAACATTTTCATTCGCGTTCTACATATAAAATATATTATGTTGCAAGGTGCATGCATAAGTAAACTGCTTATTAGGTCTCGAAATCACATCGTAAATAATAACGTCACCGAAAAGTCCAAAATAGGGTTATGCAATATGTTGTCATATTGTCGTTGACGCAATGTTGTTTTGGTGGGTAAGTGTGTCGGCCATTACGGTGAGCCGATGGCCCACTGCGCGATGACATAACCGAGCTTCCGCCGTTCACAGTGAAAGGCGCTCTAGGTATCCAGTACGAATTTTTCGCTATTTGACTTTATTTTGGATTTTTGCATACTCGCGTCGCGGCTTGTTGGCGTCTCTCATGTCATTATCAATGTCGGGATCTGAAGCGAATTATGCAAAATTGTTTGACTTTTCAACTTTGTGCTCATTCAAAATAACCTACTTATATATTATGTAAATTAAATAACTAAAATATCAGTCTCAATTTTATTGATAATGAATATTCTATTAAACATGTCTTTAACTTAACTTACACATTTAAACGTTTATTTAGTTAGCTATTTCTCAAGCTTGGTAACTAAAATTAATATTTACAGTAGACATTAAAATTGTGGTGCAGATATAGCGAACTATTAATTACGATAAATAGGTAAGAAAAAGATAGGATTGTACGACAAATATTTAAAGTGAATAATAAAATATGTTTACATTTTAAAATGTTATGACTTTGACCAAGTGTGTTCGAGAACGTGGGCTATTAACTTAGTCGCATAACCTGGCAAACTAATTTCATAGGACTGTTACAAGATACGTCTAATTTATGACTGTTACGAAATAGAAAACTGTAATAAGGCGAATTTACAAGCTAATAGCATAGTACGAGTATACCGTTATTGTAGGTTTATTTATTAAGTTTATGAATTTAGTAGCAAAATTAAATTACCGTAACAAATCAAGGAAACCGGGTTCTCGCCAGAAACAGCTGTTAAACTGGACTAGGCGAATAATGAATGTCACTTAGCGCATTGTACTTAGTGATTGTGTCGCAACAGTAAATAACTAGTCTACCAGGCACTTTTACTTGCAAAACCAGACACCTACCTAACTACGCCGGCTGTTACCACTACGGGAAGTACGACTTCTTGCTGTAACTAGGGTATTTGTAACTAAATGTATTTCCAATTGCCATTTATATATAAGTAACTTCAAGTTTTATATACTTTACGTTTAAAGTAGGTTTTTAAGAAAGTTGGGACAGAATGATAATAATTTTTGACCAACGTCGTTTTACAACCTTGTTTTGTAGATATTTTTGATGTGTAGGTACTTAACTTAAAGAGTATCATGCGCTCTAATATTTATAGATGTATTTTATACCATAATGTTTTATTTTCAGCATGGCATCCCAAATCATGTCTACATAACTACAAAGATGAAACAGCTGAACTATTACATTACTTCACATTGCGAAGCCTACAGCTTGCTCTACATTTGTTTTAATTCGTTGCAATAAAGACATCTCTGCAACATGACGTACGAAATCTCTAATGCCCATTAGAATTGCACTATTGAGTTGTTTGTAAGCCACAATTCCGCACTTCCGCACTCGTAACAAAAAGCCACGCTCATGAGTTTCGTCATAATCCAGCTCGTTATATTTTTTTGATAGTGAACTCAATAGCGGACACGTAATAAGTTAAGGCGCAGTACGTTTCGGTTAACGTTTTTGCCCTGCTCTAAAAAGACCAGGAAGTTAAGTTTTTCGCGGTTCTAATCAATTATTTTTAAAACTTTTCCATGTGGATATAATGTGATTTTTGGGGCTCTGTACCCAAAAGGTGCTAACGGAACTTTTTTATAGTATTAGTAGCAAACGAGCAGTCCACCTAATGGTAAGTGGCCACGGCTGCCCTTGGGCATTTGTAATCAAGCCCAAATACTTACTTAATTGTACTTGAGGTTGACCACAGATGCGTTCCTATTCCTGGAACTACAATGTTCGCAATTAGTTCACGGAGTATTATGTTACTATTATGGGACTATGTTACTAAGACTCCGTCGTCCGTCCATCTATCACAATATTTGTTAAACGAAGACTCTTAAAAATTCTACAGACTGTGTTCCTATTACTGCACTAATAGTTATTTACATAACTACCTTCAACACCAACTCTATATATAATATTTATAATACTATACGTAAAGTAACAACGAACAGATTTTAACATTACATGATGATACGTAACCCTTCTTATGTAAATCCGACTCGCATTAAGATTTTATAGAAATAGCTCTACCTATTTTACTTACTGAAGCTAGTTGAAGTTAGTGTAAATTTATTCCCAGCATCCCATAAAGTTGACAAGGTCATTTCATCCACCGACAATAGCTTGGGATCATTTAATACAAAAAAAAATTTACCGCAAAATCTTTACCGCCTTACTTGAACCACGAAATCTTCTAGCATAGTTTAAGAAGAAATAGTACAACAATATTTTTCTCCCATCTCAGAATAAATATACAACGTTGGTCTGGACAGAGACCGAATCCTAGAAAATTAGAAGCTTCGCAAAAGTTGTCAATAATATTTGCTGTCTATTAAACACCAACATTACTGTCATTAATATTGGGTATAAAAATAATAATAAACAATCATACATATTCACTTTATACATTTATTTTCCTTTGTCAAAATATTACTAGAAAATTTCTTTGTATTGTACCTCTATACTAATACTACTCTATGGCAACACCAACTGTGAACTTATATCATTATCAATCCATTACACTACTGTCCTCTCAGAATTAAATGGATTTGGGCCAGTTCCACATGTCGGCCAATTGCGGATTGGTCATCATTATACATTTTAGAAGATTCCTACTTCCTTACGAGGTTTTCTTTCGTAATTAAAGAAAGTGAAAATAAATTTAAAATAGGTCTGAGAATCGAACATGCTCAAAATTAGGAATCTATCTTACGTCTGTAGAAATTCGTGTCAGTCATAAACTCGCCATCTTTTTTGTATGTAATTTTGCATACATTATGATATGTAAGTGTAAACCTACCAGTAACAAGTCAATAAAAATTGTAATACTGCCTTAAAACCCATTTTATAAACGAGTATTGAACGTTGTTCTCGTTCAGTTGTTATTTGCTTATTTATATAATTCTTACATAAGAGACGAAATATTACCACGATACGATTTAATCTCAAAAATGTAATTGTCACCGTTATTGAAATGTTACTTCTAAATTACAAAGTTTAATTACATCGATAAAGTGCTTGCAATTTTAGAATGGATCTCAAAATAGAAAGAGTATCTAAAAAATTTTGATTGATGAGTTTTGTATTTTGCGAGTCTGTTACGACAATATTTACTTTCAAAATATATTGTAATTTTATGTAATGGAAACGTAGGTCGGCGACATACTTACATAGAGATTAACGGCAACAGCAGAGGACTTTGAAGAAGAATGGTACGAAGTTTCTGGTATATTTCTGTCTATACTTTTCACATGTTACAATTTTTACATATGAAAGATTTTTAGTGTATTTTTTTTTCACTACATGTAAAGTTATTACATGTTAAAAGTTCTATCAAAATCTACCATCCCAGAAAGCCTTAAGTATGTCAGGCTTTACAAGAGAGACAAAACAAATAAAATGATTAGGTACGTAATGATAAGTAATGGTAGGTAAATAATCATTATTAAAAATATCATTTGAAGTCATAGACAATATATTTTTATCATAAGTAAACATAGTACTTATTGTAAATTATCTTTTGTGTTCTGATTAATTTATTTTCTGGAGGCTCAAAATAATGTAAGAGTGAATAAATAATATTGGTAATAAATACTTACCATTTTTATTGCTTAGGTTTTTCATAAATCTAGATAAAATATATTAAGTAAGAAAGTTATGAGCAAAATACAAATTAATACTAATTTATAAATAAGTTGGTAGGTATGTGTGTACAGTTCTTATGCGAAGAACACTGACAAGGGGAATTGAAGCATACTCGAACAAAACGAGTGTTCCAACGATGACAAACGACAAGTGGCGAATTTAAATCTTAAAGTAGAATCACGAAGTCTAATAGTGAGTCAATAGAGGAATCAAGGCCACGCTCTATGGCAACACCAGCACGTGACGACGTTATATATCTACGTATAGTGTTGCCAGATACAATACTCCAATTTGCTTTATTTTATTTACTACTAGCTGACCCCGCAAACGTTCTGCCATAAAAAAATGAAAAAAATGTATGCCTATGTTTTATTCTGATGTATAAGCTATATTATTGTAAAGTTTCATTAAAATCCATTCAGTAGTTTTTACGTGAAATAGTAACAAACACCCATACTTACAAACTTTCGCGTTTATAATATAAGTAGCCGACCCCGACCCCTATAGACATTTGCAACACAAGAGGGACTGGCAAGGCATCGCCGGCTTTAGAGGAAAGCTCTTTTCACATCTTTTTGAAGAATCCCATGTTATAGCGCTCTGGGAATACTCAGGGAGGGAGCTCATTCACATATTGCATGTACGAGGTAAGAAGAAACATGCTAACCGGACCTTTGAAGACCGCCACGAGTCAACTTGATGTGGAATTTACTTAATTAAATACCAAAGGACATGATTGAATACCAAATGACATGGTTATTCGAATTATTGTCCTTTCGTATGTGAGCATTTTACGTGAGCATTGAATGGATTATTTGTTATTATAGCGGCCATAGTCATCCATAGTAAGGCCAAAAGGGAACTCCGCTCCTTGAAATAAAATAAAGATGCACTGTTCAACGTATTTGCACAATTGTAATAGATAGTTAATATTAGTCATTACGGCATTACATCTGAATAGGTAAGACTAATATTACGTAAAATAATCGTAGAAATAATTCCTTTTACATCAGAAAAACCCATAAGGAGACACTACAAAAGATTTTTCCTAGATTTCTAGTAGCTTAGGAGCACACAGTCCATCGTTCATCTGTTGGTAAATGGCATAGCATGGCCTAGACCTACACACAACATCTATGACAAACCTAGGATAACTCAGTTCGTTAGTCCTCTTCGAAGCTAGTTGCTAGGACAAATGCGTTGCTAGGACTAGGATTAATGGCCAATACAACAATCATATATATAAAGTAAATAAATGTAACAAGGCGACGGAGATAGGAAGACAACGGACCTCTTGTATAAATTGTAAGATTATTCTTTTTCTACTTTATGAATTGGTCTTACTAAAATTCGAATTAATGTACCTAACAAACAAAGATGATGCGACGTACTCGTAGCAAAAATATAGGGAGAATTTGCAGGGAATGGGGATATCGGGCAACATTGCAGTGGTATATGGCGTTTGCGCATTCATTGGGGCGAGCGGGGTCAACTGGCTAATTGTGGATCGGCTGGACGCTGTGACGCGCCCAGAGTCGTTGGCCTACAATTATATTTTTAGTACCCCCACTATAAATAAACTTGATAGTACTACGATTAATTCTTTCATACAAACGTGTGGAAGACCGATATAAAATAAACAGTGAGAGCTAAATATACGTTTGTGTTTTGCAAAGATTATTTCGTCGTAGAAATTTTATACTTTGTTTTTTTTTTTATTTTATTTGAGTTTTGACATAACAATGCTTTTATATAAATCAAATGGACCACATGACCATAATATATAACAAAGATAGATAAGACAACCCTATAAATAATATTGATCTACATGACAAAATTGACAGATACATACCCATGGTAGCTATTTAAACTTGTAGTAAGGGATAGATAGGTATTGAAACCGGCTGTTCAAAAAAAGCAGTGTATATCTTATTATCATAAATGTCGTTCGCAAAATTCAAATACTAGTCTATGCTTGATGGGCGTTATTGAAATTGTTATAAAAGCACAATTGTTATCAAGCGTACAATGTGGGGTCGGGTGATAAGGCTATCTGCAGACCTCGACGCATTCGTTTCAATTTGCAACACACGATAAATAGGTATATGTAGATTAAATTTCATCCTTGCAACATACTTGTAATTATGTGTAATCTTATGTAAATATTTCATTAATTTCTCATTTCTCAAGTCAACCATGTAACTGAATGACCGCCAATGCTATGAGCTGTACATATTTGCTTCCAGATGAACGAAGAAACAGAAAGAAGAAGAACTTATATTTTATAGTACTTATGCCACAACCCTAACCAAACCTTAGTAAATCACAATATTAACTACTTCGTTAGAACTATATATTAGGCTCTATAAACCGAAATGATATTATATGTGATACATACATATTTTAATCGTGCTACTTATAATACATTCGCTTTATTCATTTGAACACACAACTGATCAAACTCATTATAGCATTTTTAATTGACTAACTTTAATTTAATTTCAGTTCTTACATTTTTGAATGACATTTCGAATATTCGAAGTTAAATTGTCATTAATAAGAGTAAGGCACAACTTCCAAATTAAGTTTTGTGATCGGTTTACAGGCGAAAGTTTTAGCGTTTAATTGCAGTAATAATACGTAGAAACTACGTAAACAAAATATGCAGTATGTAGGGAATACACTAAACTTTAAATGAAATCATAAATATTAATAAAGTTGGGTCCCAAAACATAGCAGGGTTCCAGCAGGAGCTCCACTGTTATAATAGGTACTGCATTAGGAGTTTAAGAACTTTAAGGACTCCATGTGCAACAAGTGCTAACGGGACCCTTTTTTATCGAATGAAGGTAGCAAACGAGCATACATTCCACCTTTTGGTTAGTGGTGACTGCTGCCCATGGACATGAGTCCAAACCGAAACACGAAAATAACTTTACGGACGATTATGAGAGAGGCGCTGGTACGTTCCCGGACGATCTACTTGAGTTCTACCATCTGTCAAATGACCCTATTAATAAAACTTTGCTGTTTGTCCGTTCATCTGTCGTAGGACTCTATCTCTAATTAAATCTAATCTAATTTAATTAAAATGTATGTAATTCACAGATTAATATATATTTCCAAGGTAAAAATTAAACACAGTTCAAAATAAAACAGGTATTTTGGCCCCCCTTACAACAAACTGGTATTTTTGGCGTTACTTCTGGAGCAGTGTATAAAACTACACTCCAATCGGTTACAACGCAATCTGTCGATACGGAATCCTTCCTGTGCGTGTCCGACTCTAACTTGGCCGGATATTAATGTTATCACTGATGCAACCGTGTATACGTGATGAACCTTCTTTTTTGGTATACGTCACCTACTTTATAATTAAATTAGTACGATATAACTCATCAAACATGACGTATCTATATATTAATAGTATAGTAACTAATATCTATTTTGTTTTCCTTTAATAATAAACGTGACACGGCATTATATTCTCAAATTTAATTAACGAAATATTAATTCTTCGATCTACATACGTGCATATTTCCACAAAGGGCGACAGAATATAAAGTCTTGTATTTATAGGTCCAGTAGGATGTTAAACGGTTAAAATATTCGAACGGTCTATCAAGGCCAATAAAGGCTTATAGTAGGTATTAAGATTTTTATGAAATAAATTAATGAAACGTCCAAATATATCACAGGAAGAGTTGAGGAGGTCAAGGAAACGGTAGTTTAGATAACTACATAACCTAAAGATGTATCTGAAAATGTAAATGATTTAAAAAAAATAGTATTATAGCAGCCATGCCTAGTGTTGCTATGCGTCGAGATAAAGAACATAGGCTTTTGAATGCGAGTCCAGCCAAATTAAACTGTGGCTGGATTTCCCATGGATATCAGAATTACTCTAAAAATAATTTATGTACTTCAAGTTTTAGGGATTACCTACACGAGAATTACCACACATACATACATTACGTACGAAAATGTTCACCTCGTATTAAGTTTAAGTACTGCCAACAACCACAACTTGGCAACAGTAACATAAGATTTGTTTTACGCAGAAATTATATTCAAAAAAGGTAAAAGACATGACCTGTTAAACCAAGTTCCTTTTTACTTATCAGTCATTCGGTCAACATAGTAGATAATGAGATGAGATAGTCAATAATATAAATTATGACTACGAATTTAAATAGCGGATGAGCGTAAAGCATAAAAAATTGTTATCGCAAACCGCAACCCAGTTTTGAGCGATAAGTGTAATTAATGAATGGTGTCGACGATAAACTCTAGTATGTGCCTCAAATAATTATCTGTACGAAAGCGAAAACAATCCGCTGATAAACTTGTTTATAAATCGTCTTGCGAGTTTCCTGGAAACTTGGACGAGTTCTTTAAAGGTCTTTGTTAACTGAACTTTTTGTACACGCCACGTAAGTAAGGTATGGTGCGTACGAACTCGTTATACCATTGATATAATATATTTTACTAGCTGACCCGGCAAACGTTGTTCTGCTATATAAAATATTGTCAGTGTTTTTCTACTATGTTATGCATGTTTTATACATATAAACCTTCCTCTTGAATCTCTCTATCTATTAAAAAAACTGCATCAAAATCCGTTGCGTAGTTTTAAAGATCTAAGCATATATAGGAACAGTCAGTGAGACTGAAAGTGACTTGGATACTATGTTGTGATTCTGACATATTAAATAGTGATGGACTATTCAAGTTGTACGTTGATTACAACGTACAACTTGAACATTTGAAGTATTAACTTCAAATGTTTTGTGATATGCAACAAAAATAATATTACCATTTATATCATTGTATCATTTATATATCAATGAAATATTCAATTTCATTCAAATAATTATGAAATTGGGTAAGTGATTATAAAGATAATTTTTATTCCGTCTTAGGTTTAACTAATTTGTTGTATAAATGTTTATGAATAACGATGTGCGATTACTGTAAAAAATATATGAATACAGAACATAGTAGACTGACAAAAGTCTATATTATTACTTTTACATTACTTTAACGTTCATTACTTCTATTTTTCGTTGTCCGTGGCAGCTCCTCCTACAAACTCTTGTTGTTATAATAACATTATTCGAGTTATACGAGTTAGAGTCTGAGGAGAACGGATTGCCGTTCTCTTCAGACTACTTCTGCTCCGTGATATGTCCTAGATGAAGGTGATAAAGGAAATCAAGTAACATGTCTAACCAACTATGGAGTGGTTACAGATGCTCAAAATCAAGATGTATCTGGGGTAGATCACCAAAACCACGCAATTATAATTTTGAATGTGATATCAATAAGCCATTATTGTTATATGAAGTTTGATTTTTATCTACAAATGAACTTATGAAATACTATTATTGGTGATAGATTATGACAGCAAGCGGAAACAGACGTAACCATTACAGAATTCAAAGAATCGTCACTATAAGAGCATTCAAAACTTTACAATATTTCCACGAAAATGACACTTAACTTTTTCGAATTATTAAAACAGAAATAGAAATAAAGCGCTTGCGCTTTACGTCTCCAAAATTTGAATACTTATATCTATTAAATTTTCATTTGAATATTTATAAGTATTGAGATTTTGTTGACAGCTAATTTATAATAACCGATAGTCTTTTAGGCTAACAGGCAATCTTAAAAGATTTAATTTTTCTGACCTCGTTAATAGTAATTCGTCACCGTTTCTGAAATCAATTTCAAAAAGTAGAAAATATTTATTTTATTAGTGGAAAATTGAAAAGACATTACAAATCATTTGTTCGAAGATCGGTCTTTAGTTACGAACGAAATCTCAGCCGCGGGATTATGCAATAGTCGACTGACAGATTATTTCGTGGACGACGCAAAAAATAAAACATTTGGCTGATCTTATTGTTTCCACTCATGGACACAATTTATGTGACATTCTAAGTCGTCGGGTCTACTTTGGGATGAAGCTAAGAACGCAGAGATATGCTTTGTTCCTCTCCAAAAATCCGTGGGCGTATACTTTTTTTGGAGACCCTTTGTTTTTAAATTATGTAACTTCGCAATACCAGTGAGTCGACAAAAAACGTTGGGTGATGATGAATTGTTTGTTTTACGCACGGAACGAACGCACGTTTCGTTATTCTTTGTGTTTGTGTTGTTATTTTTTTTAGCAACCCTGAGCTGCATAAAGAATGCTTCTACCGTTACCAAAAAATTAAAAAATAGCTTTTCCATTAACCACACCTCAGTTTGAACAATGGCGTCGAAGCTGTGGGTTCTTTATGTGAGATGTATCGTTCGCAGGTACGAAGGTTTTACGGCTTCGTTTATAGGCCAGCATCCCCGATCGTAAAGCGTTCGCGCAGGTCTGCCGTCGCGTGTTCAAACCGGTTGTAGGGTAACATTGTTCATTATTCAAATTAGTGCGTGCTGTTATAATTCGACGCTTGCCTTTCCAACTGCTATTAAGCCCTTCGCGAGCTGACTTGTGCGCCTTGAATACCTACTGTGTTTGGCTTAAGCTTCGATTAGCTGCGGCGTGTTTTCAATTTCAAATTAGTTCAATGTTGAGGTACCTTTGTGGTTGCAGTATCTAACGCTTTGTTTATGTATTAAATTGATTATTGTTTGCAACATTTTATGAATTATAACACTTCACAATTGCGGTCAACAGTAGTAATGTTATTGTAGGTATTGAACGTGGAAAAATAAATCGATCGCGAAAAGTTAAACATTACATATTTGTATGTAGTATATATAATTTGATTTTGAAGATTTTTTGTATATAGATCGTCTTCTACTATGAAAAATGATAAAAAATTAAAAAGCAAGGTTCATCTCCGTAATAATCCATATTCACATAAAAATATAGTTTACGTAGAGCCATTCGTTGGTAAGTAAAAAACGCTGGTATTAAATCAATGTATATAAGGAAAGCTATTCAAGAACAGTTGGCGCTGCTAAGTCACATTACAAATATTCGAGCGAATCTCGGTCACTTAGCTAGTATATTATATATACGGAGAACCAAGTTTGCAATTGCACCCAGGAAACTCTTTTAAGGAACTGGCGTGTGTCACAAGTCGTTTGGTAAAGCGGCAAAGACAGGTTGTAAGTTATGATATATCCTAATCACACAGCTTATAAAGGACTTGTATGTTTGTGTATTGTACATAACAATGTAAGGAGGCATATTTCAATCTGCCAGGACGTCACCGTTGTGACTAATCTCCACTCAGCTGCGAACGAGAGGTCAGATGGCCACGCAGGTTACAAGTTACCAACAACGTAAATGCGAAACACTGACTTCCTGGTATCGATCATGCAGTTAATAACTGTAGATATTCAATAATTACGTCACACGAGCAAGTAGGTGTAGGTAGAGTCGCTAGTTGTAAAGTGTCAGTAGAAGGGGGTATTATAATAAATGGCATGTATGTACATTGGCGACACGGCGTCGGTCGTGAGGTGGAACCGGTCTTCACTTCCTCGTGTCGTGAGCGATCAGCGCCATTCGAACTATTAGCGAGACGACCCGACTCCGCCTAACACTCTCCGACGTTTATGAAACCCGCTCCTCGTATAACGTATGTTGCGTATACATCACCATTATGCACATAACCCTATGGTCCAATAAATAAATAATTAGCCTTCATATGCAAATAAATATTGTAATACCCACAAGATCTCAAATTATTATAATTGAATAACAACGTAAACTGTTGAGAATAAGAATAATACAGAAAGAAGAACATTTGAGATTATTAAAAAATACCACTATACTTATGAAGTCTCATACTTTATTGCCATTGCATCATGATGCTACCAAATACTACAATTTTTATACTTTTTTTTTATTTTGTATCTTTGCAGATTACCTAAAATTAAGGCATATACATATAACTAATTCCACGTTAGTTGTATTATCTAAGAAACCGATATAGAACGAAATAGTGAATATAAATAGTTAAATCATGTAAATAGGGCTGGCATAATACACATTTTTTAGTATATCTAGTTTACAAGAAAAATATGTAAATATGTACGACCTGACTTTTTCATAAAGGGAAATAATACGTTCTAGTTTGAAGTACATACAGAAGAATGTAATGAACAGAACATCTTTTGACTACTTACTGCTTAGTTAAATGTACAGGTAAGGACAAGGATAAGAATAAGTATTTTCCGGTTTTAAATTATTCGACAGTGAGAACCAATCGGAAATGAATTAAGGAACAAAAAAATATCTACCCGATGAAATATTTTAGAAGATGAGTAATTAAGTTGTATCTTTGTCAAATAAATTATTTAAGGTGCAACACGCACAGATTCAAATCGCACAGTCAAGCACGTTTAAGTAGAAAAATCATAACACGGTCACAATACCTTGCACCTATAAACCTTTTGCAACAAACCATGGATTGAATGTTATTTTCGATAAAAAATAGTAAGAACAATTTAAAAGTTTTCATTTATAGAACAACTTAGTCAAAACTTACGATATTTTTAGGGTTCCGTACCTAAAAGGTAAAAATGGGACCCTATTAATAAGCCTCCGCTGTCTGTCTATCTGTCTGTCTGTCACCAAGCTGTATCTCATAAACCCTGATAGCCAGAAAAAAGATAGCTTTTTATAGATAATGGTACGGGACCCCTCGTGCTTAAGCCCGACTCGCACTTAGCCGGTTTTTTTTTTTATTTTAAATAAAGAAAATGGAATAATAACCCTATTTTGTCCATTGAAAATAACGGTTATAGGTTTCCTGATAGCATATTCCCGGAAACTTTAATGAATAAAAATATGCTCAAACAATTTCCGTTGTTAGAATCAATAACAAAAATTAACTTTAGTTTAAGTTTGTGTTGCTACAATATTTATAACGTATTGCTAATTACATCCTTCGCAATTCCATAAAATGGGTTAATGAATAACATTGTTTAATCAGTTGTTTACACTATAGAGGAAAACCGCTATTAAAGAATAAAAAACTTTGTTGCATTTTCCTTATTCATTTATGGTAGTTAATATTGTTGCGAATATATTATTTCTATGTTGTTATTAGTTCACTGTTTTACCCACCATAAAAATATCAACCTTATAATCCTCTGTCAATCGATATTTATTTTTCGGCTTGAAGAGGGATGCGCTATGACATGGGGTTCTTCAAAAAGGCGCGAAAAGTGCTCTCCTCCAAAACCGGCGATGCATTGGCGGTCCCTCTGGTGCTGCAAATGTCCGTAGACGACGGTGACTACTTACAATCAGGTAACCCGTCTGCCTTATCGCTAGATTTAGAAAAAAAGCAAAAATCAGGGTAATATTTTGAGGACTACCTCATAGTTACAATGTATCTATAGTTATCATTTACCATCTTATCATCACACATTTATACGATTCAAATATACGTAGGTAAATTTGTTAAGTTTATATTAGTTAAAAGATTAAACGATAGTAGAGTACTCTTATAAGTAATAACTCGAAAAACTATACCTGCAAAGTCTATTTGTATATTTTGTATTTTGTATTGGGTGACTTGGGTGTGTATTTCACGGGACTCTATATTTTTTACTATTCTATATAAAAGTAATTGTCCTTTTTTATATTTTGATATTTAAGGTGGTGCTGCTGGGTGCGATTACACCACAACATCCATTTCCACCGTGAAGCAGTTCTTTATTAGCAACTTGCGTTTTACACGGAGGCTGTGATTGCTACTCATACAAGAGGCGACCATCTCAGATGTCAGAACTATTTAACCTTAAGTAGGATTTTAATGCTGAGGTTCATTACAAGTTTCTATGAACAGTAGTGACCACTTACGATCAAATTGAAATTTCCATTGAATTCTCAAGTGAACACTCGAAATCTTGATCTTTTTCATTAAACAAGTAGCTAGAACGGCAGGTTAACGCACGTGAGGAGAACGTTGTCTTACCATTTAGTATGGATCATGTCCTATCATGGTAACTGGTTTACTTCTTATACACTAGTTGCCTTATATCGTTGTACCTCCAGTCTGTCCAAACAGGTAATTGTTAATCATTATTGGTATTGTTTTATTGGACCCTTTATTATAATTTGCCAGGTGTATGTATGACGCCCAGACGAACTACTCAAACCGGACTGAATTCTTGTTTGTAGTGATAATTGCTCTTAAAATAAGTTGCAACATTTTAAAAATAAATGGACTACTCCCTTGCAATATTTCTTTGATTTTACAGATACCGTTGGTGTCATATTTGAGGAAAATAATTCTTATTCAAAATATTTTCATTTATTTGTTAGACAGTACCTAGTCGATTCGAGATGCTATGATGTGCGAGTATGATATGTAACCGTGTAATTTATAAGTCCATAGTATTTTAAATACAATACATAGCAACAGTTTCTTTTTAAGAATCTATCATATTAATATTAGACGATCTAATGTCATTCAATATTTGGTTGGTTACAAATGATCAGAGTGGTCAGGTACAAATGATCAGAGTGGTCAGTCTATAATGAATGACAGTTTATAAAGAGCTGCACCTATTGCTATCCCGATTTTTATTGCGTAAAGGTAGCAAACGAGCATACAGTCCACTTGATGGTAAGTGGTCACTGCCGCCATGGACATCAGTAATCATCCTCAAGTACAATTGAGTCGTACCTAAGTTTGATCACAGACGCGTTGTTACTCCTGAGGACTAAAATGCTCCCCTCGTGTATAAGTATAGCCGGCAACCACGTCTCTCCAAACCGAAACACGAGAATTGCTTCACGGAATATTATGAGAGTGGCGGTGGTATCTCCCCGGACGAACTACATGAGTTTTACCACCTGCCAAATTTTATATAACAATGACTTTTTATTATCCAACAATGACTATTTATTACTTAATTATTTTTGATTATACAAGACAGTAACTCACGGATTCGCAACAAGCACAACACAATTGAACAACGCACTTATAGCAAAACTTTCTGCAGAGCGATACAAATGATGCATGAACTCGTTATGGAATATGATTAAGTAACAACGGATGTTTGTTAGAAAGAGGCACAGGCAGAAAGCGAAACTGATGGATGGAGTGGAGTGGCGGCTACCGTAATTTATGGAGATTCGGTTCGCCTTGTATTTTTTAGTTCAATTTACAGTTCATTTATATTGTGTGTCTGAAATTATAAATACACAATTTGTTTTTGTTTTGTTTTAAGGAAAATATAAATGAGTTACATAAGGACATAAGGGTACTTTGTGTCCGCATTGATCATTTTTTTTCCCGATAGTAATTACAATATATATCTAATCATATTATACCAGACATACACTTTACAACTGCAAAACACAACTCGTGTTTGCAAAAATAAAATAATATTATTTTTTTAAATATATGAAGATGCTATCTCCGTCATTTTATTGCACTCTTCAAGAGATGATTGGTTGGAAAAATTCAATCATCTTATTAATTTTACATATTGCAGTACGATACATCTTTTACTTAGTTCCAAATTGACTTACTTGTACGTCCAAACCTATGCGGAAGTATATCGCACAGGCTTTCACACGACACGCAATCATAATGGATCCTAATGAGTACAAAGTGCTCATAAATTACTCTATTCTCTATAAAGGTATACTATTGCCGCGTAGGATATTTAGTAGGACATGGTATTCATGCTAAAACACGCTTTTGTGTAGGTATTCGAATCGATAAATCGATTACAAAACTCGCGTTGCGAATATCGACGTGAACCTGAGTTTTTCTTAGTTTTTCGCACAATGAAGCAATGCGTGTGGCCGATGCGTGTTCGTACACAGATTATCATACAGCGTGTTGCGAGCGTGCCATTTTGTAATTGTGTAATTATTACACAATCGCAGTAACGATGCGAACGGCGTTGCAGGTTAATTACGTAGTGACGTTTGGAATTAGAATTAGTTGTATTATGTCTGAATGATACTGCTTTGCAATCAGACTATTACGTCTCTAGTTCTGATAGCACTTTTGAGCAGTTTAGTCTTTGTAACATCTGCAAAGATGTATGTGAAAAATTGTTTGAGCGCGGAAATCTGTTTAGCATCAAGTATGTAAAATGATAGTTTTCCTTCAAATTTTGACTCGAGTAGGTACCTACGAAAGTTAATCTAATTCTTATTTTTCCAGAAAGTAGAGCATAAGTTAAGTCTAATTCTTAAACATGTAAAGCTTGTAAACCACATTAATATATCTATGTTGTAAACATTCGAAACTCCGATACTACTTATTTATTACTCTTCTATAAGGAACTTATATTTCTATTTTAATATCCCTGTTTAACCTATTTTCACAAACTTATGAGTTAATACGATCCCACGTTACAATTACAAAATTAACTTGACAAATACAATATTCTTTTAAACGAAGCTATTCATTATTTCTTATGTCTTGAAACTTACCTTAAATAAACGTAGTATTAATAGATAAAATAAATGAAAGATTGGCAATTTCTTGTAGGTTGATAATATTTACAAATACTGGAATTTCACAAAGATTCATGTTATATAGACTAGGGGACTATCATCAGTAACTCCTCAGTGTACCTATTTTAAAATCAGAATTGGAGAGATGTCATATCCGAGAATTTTGTATTATGTTCCATTTATAAAGAGCATTTTTTTCAAGTATAGACCACCAGTATTGCGTAATAGTACCCAGTTAGAACAAAACCATTAATTTAGTTTAGGAAAACGGCCGCGGAAACTAACAACACCGAAGACGTGTTAAACTTATTAGCTCCCTCTTCTTTTGGGGACCACTTCATATACAATTTTCATACCCTAAAATGGTAAGATACAATGAAGTACAAAGTTAATTTAAAGTTCCTACGTTCTTTTTAGATGTTACGTGTTATTACCCTGAATTTCATTGCAGCTTATTATTTCAAGTTTTTATTTATCTTGCTATTATTATACTTTATCTAAATTGGACATAAAATGAAATTTTAAAATGTTTCAGCTTAACATAATTTGATTAATTGATATTTGGAATACATGTAATTTCCATTATGATGCAATAAAAAGCTTGGTAAAAGTCTTCGAATGTTATGATGACTTACTTAAACATTATTTAAGTGTCTTTAAAATATTGATTAGATCTTATTTAGCAAAAAAAAGTAAACTCTTATATAAGTAGGTAAACCTATTGGAATAAGATCATTCTATTATTGGCTACTTCTTTCAGAAATATCTGTATTATAGAAGACAATAAAATTCCACACATGCCATTTAAATATATAAATAGTAAAAATCGTTCCAGTTATATAGCTGCAACATACTGCTAGACAGCATGAAATTCCAAGGTTTCCGATATTGCTTAAATTGGCTATAAACCCCTAGGTACAACATAAATAATTATAAAGAATTATTGTATTAATATACAAGATGTAAGATTAGGCGCATGCTCTTTGAATCTCTACTATACCGATGACCGACGACATTCTTTACAAAAATTTAGGGAGCCGCATTTTCTACCATAGATAACCAACCAACTTTTTATGATGGATTGTTTTTGGTCAGTCATATCAGGTAACCTCGTGGTCAAACGCGCGCCGTTTGATAATTAAAAATAATATTTGTGAACGTAAGAACACTTTGTGTGGTAAAACGTTGCTTTGGCCTTTCGTCTTTCGTTAATATCCATTCACATATCGAGTGTTTACGCTTCGGAACCCGGCAGTAATCATGATGTTGTCGTCTCGAGGTGATCAGCAAACTGCCCTTTTAAACTGGCGGTACACCATAAAGGGTATATGGTACTTGTATGCGGAATAAACAATATCGCCCTTTTGAGTTTACCTTTATAACAATCACTGCTTATTTACGATTTTTTTTTGTTAAACATTTGCAAAAGTACCTACTGCAATCATAGCGGTATAAGTACCTGTTTTGTTTCCGATAATGCAGTTAGTATGTATTCCATATTGAATGAATTGATAATAATCCTTCTTTTTGTTATAATTTCGTATTAATACAAGTTTACCTCATGTTATACATATGATTTTGAAAGTTCATTTAATCTTTGATTGAATCATTCAATAAAACCTACATTATATGACACATTCTTACATTTTTATTTTGTTACGGTTTTAACATGTAATTAGGTAGGTAAATACTAAACCATTAAGAAATAATGAATTGTGAGCATAAACTCTTAGCACTTAAAACCTTAATTATATAACTTCTAAGTTGCTCTCTGTAGAATTCCCCACATCTATCCAATCATGTAGATACCGACTACGCAATTAGTATTAACAGTAAAGCTAATGAAATGTGTAATCATTTAATTACCTTTGCCGCCATAGCGGAAACGATCATACTTTGCGTAGGTACCTACTTACATTCATATTTTATCATTATAAAACCGCTTAACGGAAAAATCAGGAATTTTCTATTAAGTCGGAGAATATGAATAAAAAATTACCCCAATAAAAAGTCGATTGACTTCAGAATTTTCTTTTTAGTGTTCTGCTGTAACTTTAATGATGGATAATCCATCGTTATGGAGTTACAAAGATATAAAAGTCAATTTGGCCGCCACCCTCATAAACCTTCGTAAAGCAAACTTGCGTTTTCGGCTTATGGAGAGATGTGGTTGCCAGCTACACTTCTGAGGCGAGGCGAACATCTTAGCCCTCAGGATAACGTATCTGTTGTCAACGTCAAAAACGATTCAATCGTTCTTGTGTTGGTAACAAATGACCATTGACACAGGGATCAATTACAATCAAGTGTACTGCATACTCGTTTGCTTTTGCCTTTTTGATGCATTGTATGATATTAGAGTCATACTCATTTATATACTCATAGCTAGAGTGCTTTAAAGATAATTCTAATCAAACTAAACAGGGCTAGGACCTATACATTGTTTTACTTGTATTACGGGGTATCGATGCTTAAATAACGAATTTCGAATTCATCGGGTCGTTTCGATGGTGCTATGGTGATAGTTCAAAATATACCCAAAAAATACAAGTAAATTGAGAATTTTGAAGCCGGTTTAAAATAAAGTATCATATTGATTGCAACATTTACACATTACAAAATGATTGACAGCATGGCATAAATTAAAAAGGCCTAGAATTATTTACATTTTCACTATTTTATATACTTAACAGGAAAGGATTCTTAGAAATGATTTCCTAAGAGTATTAGCAGAGAATGACAGCTAGTACGTAATTTATAAATTACAGCTAGTACCCAAGCGTGTACTCAGGCAATAAACGAGTATTAACTTTTGTTGTGAAGCTCCATTACATAAGTATTTGGAGCAGTAAAAATCGTTTATCGCGTAACACAGTGAGTTATATTCAGTGGGTAATTCGTTCGTTCGCGATAAGCAACGTCCGCGCCCGCATGTGAACCAAATATGGCGCTCTCCTACAGAATATGAAAATGAGTAAAGATTAGTATCATTGTAATGTGTTTCAATTTTAAAGCAATGACTGGAGCTACGGGAAAGTTTATTTACATTTTCAATTACATGGTTTAATTACGATTATTATTGTTTGTTTACATACTTACCAATCACAAATAATGTAAAAGCTAATATACGTCTTAAATATACAAAATCCCGGAGCACGATGTTTATCCATGCCAATTTCTAATACTAGTTAATCAATTAATAACATTTTGCACATAATGAATAAATTAGCTTGACAAAAGGGATACTTTTGAAATCGATAGGTGGTGCTGTATTAAAAATGGCGACTTTTAAAGATAACGACATCAGCAGGATCTCACTCATCTTCATTATCATCAAAACTCCATATTGTCTCACTGCTGGGCCCTGATCTCTCACAATCAGAAAGGTTCACATCCGAACTCACAAACTAAAATATCGCTTACTAACCAAAACTTAACTAACAAAACTTCTCTCCAAGTATCTATGGAGAGATTTTTTTTTATTTTGAAAGTGAATAACTGAACAAACCGTCAACGTTCTATTTCCATCCGCGCAAATCAATCAGTTTCAATCGTAACATTCGACGCTGAAGCTCAATTCAATCGATACTGTCCTGATATGAGCTGATTGAGTTTATGCCTCGTTTAGATTTATTTGCAAATTACTCATATGCGAATTAAACATCTTTCATGAAAACCAATATTTATTCCTACTAAATAACTAAAAATTGATCGGGCGCTGTCTGAAGGAGGTGTCAAGAGTCTCCGAAATCGACGTGTTTGTATGAGGAGAGTTATGAAAGTGGAAAAAGCTAGGCAAGTATGCCAGAACCGCACCGTTTGGCACTCGATACTCTTTACCCCGTTAGGGATTTGGCGTGAAGATATGTGTGTGTGTATAAAATATGTGTTAGTATAGCTGCATAAATACCAAATAATAAGAATAAAAATTTACTAAATGTATTTGCATGTTGGAACGTTATGCCTCGCTCATGTACGAAAAGTACGAAAGTGAGCACCAAAAAGGGATTTTTGGAAATTCTTTTCCTAAAGAGTTAAAAGAGTATTTGCGCAGGCAAATTAACTCGTCTACTACTTATTAGTAATCCTTTTGAACAAATAAAAAAAACAATTGCATCCCAAATTTGTTACAAACGTCATGTTGATGAATGTCAAGTGCATTACTAACTCATGCTGGGTTCAGTACAATACAGGCTGCGAATTGAAACGTAATTACCAATACATATTGTTTGACAAATTGTTACGGGACCCTAAAGTTTCCTAGTTTTTTATCCATTAATTTATTTGAAAATAATCTTGGCTATATTTAAAACAATAGTTACATACATACATACACATCTTCACGCCGGGGTAGGCAGAGAGTATTGAGTGCCAAATAATTATAATAATTATGTCAGAACAATAGTTTGAAATATTAATATAGGAAAAACGCATAGAAATAATTAACAGCTGTAATTTTTGCTGCGTTTTTGAAGAATCCACAGTAAAGCGTTTTGGAAATACCAAACGCAAAAAAGTAAAAATAGAATTACTTGTAAATAATCAAATAAGTCTTCTAAGTCTCAATCATTATTTCATTCTTATACTTCTTTTTTCTCTCTTCTTCTCTTATACTTTCGTCTCTTCTCTTTAGTAGTAAGTCGGCACTAACACACCTGAAAGTTTGCTCACCTGGTCCAAAATACAGGTAAGAGCAACAGTTCAGGCCCATCAGTGTACCGTACTTTTCTTCTATCTTCTAATCTTCTGTTTTTCTTATGATTATGTTCTTTTCTTTCTTCTTCTCTTCTTTTTATCAACAGTTGAAGAAAGTTGGGTTGTGATCATGATGAAGAAGGTTGAGTAGGTATCTCCTTTTTGTGAATGTTTTATGTATATCGTGTGATGTGTTAGCAATTTGTGAACTGATTTTTGATGAACAAATTTTTTTTTATTTGGATAGGGTATATTTTTTTAACTAGATCCTGCAGATTTCTAGAAAAATAAGGATGTCAAAATCGAGAATGAACATATTTTTTTATCTTTATGTTACGACTGTTACTCGTATCTTTTTATTTTAACAAATTGCTGCCTGCATCTGCATAATTATGTTTATAACCGCCATTTTCCTTTAAAGTTACATTGTTACCACTCAAAACCTGAGCCCAAGTTATCAATGCCACCGTAAGCACGAAGTCGTAAACGTCAACATGATTGAACGATCAAAACAGACAATCAAACGCAACAACAGCTTGTCCAATCAAAAATAAAACGCTATCAGAGAATCTACATCATTACGTCGCCGCCATCGCCGCATAAAACGGCGCGAAAGACCACAATTTGACAGCTGTCAATTAAAAGGCGGCAGCGCCATTTTGATAAACGACGTTCGGATACTCGAGTCGGTAGTTTAAATAAGACCCTTGGGTCATTTGTTTTTTTGTTTACAAGTTTTACAAAACAATTTTTACATAATGCCAGGAAAAGTAAATTTCAACTTCCTTTTACTGGGATAAAACATATAACATATATATACTGGGATAAGTACAATTTAATACCAAAGATTAATAAATACCTACAGGAATAAAAAAAACTTTGCATATTTTGACAATAAAAGAGTTTTTTTTTTTAAAGTAAATATAATTTTAAAAACAAATCTCGTTTGAAACAACTTGTAAATTTTTTATAGAAAATAAGTATTTTAACGTTCCTAGAAATAATTCAGTGACTGGCAATCAATCAAGTTACTTAGTAGCTTTACAGGGCTAGATAATAATTTATTAACAAGAATTTCTGTGGAAACATTTGAATATTAAAAGGTACTAAGCCTTCCTTTCAACACTTGCTAAACCCGTCAAGTGATTTGTATCTCCACTTAAGTCACTTGGAATTAATCTGGAATTGATATATTTACATTTAATAAGATTGTGACTGATTTATTTGTTTGTAAATTGAATTTGAATGTGAGCTTTGAAACGATTATGTAAACCGAATGTACATAATCGTTTAAAGTGGGAGCACAATGTTGGATTCAGCATATAAAAAAAAACATACATACTGACGAATTGAAATCCTCCCTTTTGAAGTCGGTTAAAATACTCGAAATGCCAGTAGTATTGCCAAGGCCAAGTTGGCCTCCAAAAAACTCGGCGTCCTCAACAGAGCGAGGCAGTACTTCACTGCGGGGCAACTCCTTC
>DWNR01000150.1:0-24627 GCA_018250455.1 Polygonus leo | reverse complement strand
GAGGATTATGAGGGTGGCAGTGATACCTCCCCAGTCGAACTACATGAGTTCTACCACCTGTAGACTGTGGTTGTTGAAAAGCAATTTGTGGTTGGGTAGGTGTGATTGTATTTTTGAATTTTGCTGCCCAAGTAGAACAGTACTAAGAGACTGTTACTTATAAGTATAAGAAAGCCATACTTTAAACAAGAAAAAGTATTCATTATTCTATTTATCCGTGAAGCAAAAACTTTGTACCCTTTTACGGATATACTGGAGGAGTATGAAATTTTAAAGTTTATAAGGAGAAGAAGTACAGAAAGCTAATATTTCTATTATTGCACTATAAATTCATTCAATTAATAAAAGAAGACCTTACACACACTACCGTAAGTTTGACACACACACACACATATTTATGCGTAGAGTCTGTTGTCAACCTGACAAGAGATTATTATCTGTCCCTCAATGTCAACAATAAAATCATTGCCATACACATAGTTTTTGTTTATTCAATTATATGTTCAAAAATGGTTTAGTTTATTTAATTTTTTGGATTTGTTTTTATTATACTCCAATTTCGAGCACAAGGCGACCACAGCTTACAAAAAAATATCAAATCTATACAGGTTATCAGTAGAAATAATAATATAAAGAAAAAATAAACCAGTTTATATGTTTTATTGACTATATTTGGTGTTTGAGGTTTCTGTACGGAAACTTATTAAAAACACCAAAAAAGTAAGATCCATTAAATCTTAATCTTAATTAAACTTGTTGGATCAGTTGGCTTGTTAACGCTCTGGATCAATGTTATGTATAAAAATTGATTTTTAAAGCGTAATCTCGGAAAACAAATTGGTTCGCATAATATTCATTTACAATAAGCGAAATTGTTATGCAATATCAACAGTAAATATACTTACCAGAAATAATTGGACTATAACCTGCAACTTATTTGAAGCCGTCACCTGACCTAGATTCTTTGAAATTCCTGTAGATATCAGGTGGTAAAACTCCTGTAGTTCCACCGGGTAAGCACCACCGCCACCCTCATAATCCTCCGTGAAGCGTTTTGGTTTGGAGAGGCTTGGTTGCCGGCTATACTTAAACACGGGGCGAACATCTTAGTGCTCAAGCGTAGCAACGATGATTACTAATGTCCATGGGCGGCAGACTACTTACCATCAAACTGCATGCTCGTTTGTTACCTTTTCAGTTTTGGTGATTGTGTGTTCGTTTGCAACCTTATGACAATAAAGAGCTTTGTTCATCACAGATGCCATCGTTACATATTCTATCCCAATACTAAATACAATTATAGACGTATTACAAAAATGGTACAAGACCATAAAGCCATCGGCCAGAATAAGCCCGTACTCTGTGAGCCGACATATCGACTTGAGGGATTGGCTCGCGCGCGCGCACTAAATCAAACAGTCGATAAAAAGCTAAATGTTGTCCGATTGCGCGAACTCTGGCGAATAAATTTATGCTCTGCTGATAAATTAAGGCGCACGCTCAGTGAATTATGGCCATAGATTCTGGGTTGAGGCTTTGCCTTGAAAAATGCGCACTTTTCACTTTACGCTGTTTTGTTGTACGCTAGTAAACATCGCTTGTATTGAATATTAAGTGACACGCGTAAAGTAATGTAGGTACTACATTTTTCTAATTAATGGTATTCTAATGTAAATTTTATTTACAACTTTCTTACTTAAATTATAGCTAATGTGAGATTGCTTATTATAGCGCGTAAACTGCGATATGACATGGAGTTCTTCCAAAAAGGCGCGAAAAGAGCTCTCCTCCAAAGCCGACGATGCATTGGCGGTCCCTCTAGTGCTGCAAATGTCCATAGGCGACGGTAACTACTTACCATCAGGTAGCCCGTCTACCTTATCGCATACACACATTACGCATACATTATATAAAAAATAAAAAAAAACTACTCAACCGACCATTATGAAAACTTTGTACATACAAAATGATCGGTACAAAATAAGACATCAGTTTTTTATCAAAACTACTGCTGGCAAATATTATAAATATTCAAAGCCTTTTTATTCAATGAAAATGTCAAAAACCTGTCATATGGAATTTGGCAAGGAGGTGGTATACTGGAATTTGGCAAGCAGGTAGTATACTGGGTAAGAAACATTCGCTAAGTGCACTTACAGCATAAAAAATAATTAATTTTTAATTTAATCATAGTGTAATATACAAGCATTATATTTTTCTAGCAAAAAAGTTTCATTTATATACATGTAATGTAATTTGAAATGCGGTGGCAATATTCGAGTACAATTATATATTCTTTCTTAGTTTATCCTGGAATAATCCGATTTAATCTGTCTAAATTACTATAAGTTTTTAGTTAATATATTTAAATAAATATTCTTCAATTGATTTGTCTTAAAGATGCACACCTTTCACTTAGAAATATTACCTGTTGCACTTATGAAACATTGCAAGATTTCTGTATATTTTTTGAGACAATTTTTCGCAAAAAATACACTGATATCCCCACGCGTGCTCCCACAGACAAAGACAGAGTGCCTCATGAATGAAATTAAGCTGAACATCACACCTTTCACGAAAACGCAGTAAGTTAAAATACATAATTTTTTGAATGAATTTTACTTACTATTTATACAAAAAAATAAGAATCGTCTTCAAAATGAACAAAAAAGTAAAAATAATTAATAAAGGTGCCAAGTGCCAAGAAGGACGTGTATGAAGTGAAGGAGGAGATGGCACTTTCTCACTCAACTTCTTACATTTTTGTATTATTTCTTAGTTTTGGTGGAAAAAAAATCTGGTACCTACAGTTACCATGTTCGTTACGAAGGACTTTTTCTAAATGATATGGCTGCTAAAATTATAAAAAAATCTAGTCAATATATTTAAAATAAACTATTCGAATTGTGAATTGTATTTATTGTCTCGCCGTAAAATTAAAAATATGCACTATTTACATACAAACAGTACTTATTTATTGCACTTAAATATTGCAAGACTTACCAAGCAAAGCCGTCCTTTCAACTCAGGTTTTTCGCAAAAAAATATAGTTAGGTAGAGAAATCCCTACACGTGGTCGAAGGACAAAGACAGAGTGCCTCATGAGTATAATTAAGCTGGACATCACACCTTTCACGAAAACGCAGTAATTAAAATCACATTCTCACTCAATGGCAAGCTTAGCGATTCAGATGTGTTTAAAATTACATTCAAAGCGGCGCATTACGCTCAATTATTTACACTTCGGACTAACTCCGAGAAACATTAATTTTTTCCGAAAAAGGCAACACGCGTTAACTGCTGTATCTAAAGATCGAACTGTTTTTGAGTTTGGGACAACCCACACCGACTACATATTTAATAGTTTTTTTTCACGAAAATAATGCATGTTGCGGCTGTACTTATTATTAGACGATTCATTTTGATTTTTTTATCTTACATTTTATTATTTAAATACTATTGTAGCCAGTGTGTAAGATGTGTTGAAAATGAAATTAATCAAAATCTATACTAATAAATAAAATTTGAGTATCTGTTTTAATATAAAAATAAGTGCGTATGTATGTATACATGGTACATATACCAAAATAACATATTTTACAATTTTTGTCTGTTTGTTCCGCCTATTCTCTGGAACGACTGGACCGATTGTGACTGGACTTTCACTGGCAGATAGCTGATGAAATAAGGAGTAACTTAGACTACTTTTATTTCAGAATTATATAATATAATATGAACGCGGACGGAATTCCACGGCGGCGGAGCTGCGGGCACAGCTAGTTTCCGAATGTAATTGAAGCCCGGATTTCACTATAATGGTTGAAGTCCGTAATTTTCTACATGTGTAGCGTTGTTCTCTCTCAGGACTATGTTTCATGTCTCCTCTACAATAGAACAACAAGATGCTTTTAGGGTGAATAAAAGCTCAGCGTAAGTATGTCCCTGTACAATACAGCAATACTCATAAAATACTAAATTTAAAAGTACTGCATACCTATTTTCTTTAGCGTCACGTAGTCGTGTCGTTTTCAGTCATAGAAAGTCGGCGAGAAGTGACTGGTATTGAATAATAATATAAAGGTTCTAGCTTGGCTGCAATCTATACATGCTGCTTTAATACATTGGAGAAACCTAAAAAGTATTCAATCATCCCTCTTTAGTCCAGATTAATCATAGATGCATATAACTTGAAAGTCCTCTTAACCTTTAAAGCCATCTATCATAATTTAAAATCACTGTTACTCTATACTTATATCAAATACCCGAATCGATAGCGTTCTACGACACGGTACCTACTAATGAAATTTTGTTACCTACATGGCTGGTTATATTTTATTACAGTTCAGCGCCTCCGACTTAAGAGCGTATAAATTTCATCTCCAGGGATTAAATAACAAGCTAATATGAATCCCTATATGCGTCCATGATCTCAGCTCGTGTATACCTTCCGTCGAGAAATATTCGCATTAGCATAGTTTCCGCTCAGTGAGTGCGGCGGGCTTCCCTTCCGCTCAATGAAGCGCTAGTTTGGAAGTTAAATGAAATGCGGAACAAGAATGTATATGGCTCATCGTTTTTTGCGTTGACCTGTTGTATTTTATAAAATAAAAAAGGGTTATTAGCACACAGAATCAAAGAGCTTAAATCATATAAATTAATTGTGAAACTTAATTTCATACCCTAGCTTAATCTGCTGGCGACTGTCGAACCTTGTGTTTGTAGTTGTTGTAGTTGTAAATTCATTGCCCTTCTATTGTATTTTGCTTATTTCCCCTTCCATTTGCCGGATAAAAAGATTTCCAATGATAATATCCAAGTCCCCGCAATTCCAAGTCATATTAATGCCCGACAAGTATCTGTCTACTTGTTTTCGCGTGACGCGTGAAAAGATTCGGCTCATTGTTGTTTTATTACATTTTATTTCTTGTTTCCTTGCTCGCTTTCTATTTATTTATCACAGACAGTGATTTACGTGTTTTTTTTTGTTTAGAGATAACAGATGAATTTCGATGACTGAGGGCTAAGATGTATGTAGGTTTGCCTCTCTAGCCAAAATAGAAGTTTTAGTGTGAATTATAAAGTTAATGGTGGCACCTCTCCAATACTACCTAGTGTTCATTATTAGTTATTACCAAATGTAATGTATTTGCATGTTTATTTTGATTATTAATTTATTAATTGTTAATTTACTGATTTATAGTTTAGGCATATTTAAGTTATAAAATCCTGACTGCACAAATATTTTAATCATATTACTTGTGAAGCAGAAATACTCTCATTTCCATAGTTTCCGTCCGATACACAAGGCTTCCCGATACTTCGCCGAAGTGAACAGGATGCGTACAGACGTTTTTTGTGTTACTTTATGGATATGTGATGTGAGGGGCTTATACTTGAAGGGTTTTTATCGTATAACGTATATTATATAGGTAGTAAACGGGCATGCAGTCCACCTGATAAGCACCAGTAAATGGTCACTGCTGCCCATGGACATCAGTAATCATCCCCAAGTAAGATTAAATCTTATCTAAGTTTTATCACAGATGCGTTGCTACTACTGAGGACTAAGACGTTTTCTTGGTATATACGAGTAAGCATAGCCGGCAACCACGCCTTTCCAAACCGAAACACAAGAATTGCTGCACGCCGAAGCAATTCTTGTGTTCGCCGTTCGCCGAGGGTGCTGGTGGAACTTCTCCGGTCGAACTACATAAGTTCTACCACCTGGTCATTGAGGCTAAAGCATTGATAAATTAAAAAAAAAAACATTTTTCTATTATAAAATATGACAACAGCAGTATAAAAGGACATTAAATTACTTCTGGCTTCATAGTGATACTTTATTAATAACTCGCACTAATATTAAACTTGGAAATATCTGGATACTTACTCTTTTTTTACACAATTTCTATTTATATTACCGTACGTCCTCATAAACTATCCAAAAACCACAAAAAAGTGAGTCGAAAATGATTTCAACGTCAATGTGTGGTGTTTTTTTGTTATGTATTCTAAAATAGCTGAAGCTAGGAATGTCGAAAAATTATCAGCTGCTCTTGCCATAACAAAAAATATAACAGGAGGGTTGTGCTTGTGTATAGTGATTGCGTAGGGTGTGATTTTGCTCAGTACGTTATTTATAATTGATTCCATCATAATGTATGTGTTCATGATTACCTTAGATTTATATTTTGTTTATATTCTGCTTTTTGTCTTCTAGTGTCTCTGTAACGGTCAAACTATCACGGTTAGTAGTCATGTCTGCCTATATTCTCATATATGTCCGACCATTCTATATTTTCTTAACAATGATTTCCTTAATATCATCATTACATATTTTAAGTCACCGATACTCAATAGAGAGTAGAAGATACTCAATATTTACATTACTAAACCTAGGTTTAGGCGAGGACAAACAATATATTTTTCCTTACATTAAAGATGTTATATTAGTTGCGGTTACTTTGGAATTCCTAAACGACGAAATGTCCCTTTACAATCTGCAAAATATTACCAAACTGACAGCTTTACATAGTAAGAAAATATTTAGTTCATCTGCTATTTTTCGTCCAAAAACCAGAGGAAGCTATATGAAAGGACTAAGGCGATGTAAGCTCCCAAGTTAAGTTTTTTAAAACACCTTTACGATACCATTTCGTCCGCTCCGTTGCCATATTGTCTCGTAAAAATGAGAACGATAATGGTAATCTCTTTTGTTTCTGTCGTAAAACCTCGAGTTTTATATTTTTTCCCTTCAAAACATGTTGAAATTTATACGTTTTTCGAACTGAAGAAAAACTTCAAGTTACTTATTTTTCGATTCATGTTCCTGTTTAAATTAACACATGTTAGAGACTATATAAACATAATAAAATATTATTTTATGTAATCTTTATAATTCCTACGTATATTAATAATGCTTTTTAGAAACCGGCTTGTTATTCCTCAAAATATTTTAACATTGTTTAACAATGTAAAAATATTAAACACATGTTCAAATATTAAGCACAGGGAATACTTACCGAATAGAACTTACTGTGAGAACTTTTTATACTTAATATAATTTGCATACGGTAAATATAATTGTAGCGTTCACAATAAAACACATACATATAGTTCACAATAAAATTAATGTAACTTAGTCTACCTCCATGTAGGTGTAACTTAACTGTATGACACAAATTCTCTAAAGTTTCTAGAGCTACCTTTTGTTGTGTCAGTAACAGTTCGCCGTATTTACAACATTCTTGAATACAATACAACGGACAGAAACTACGTTACTCTACAACATTTGTTCGCAAACTTTTCAAATGACAAGTTCGCACGAGTGCCACTTCGGCACACAGTGCCGTACAAACAGCACAAATGAAGAGCAATATGTCTTAATTCAATGTGCTGCTACATATACATGTGTTGGAGTGTAAGTTATAAGCGCAAGCGTTAAAAGTAAGTATTAAGTGTAGTTTTATGTAAAACTAGTGAGCGTATGGGTATGTTAGAATTGAAATCAATTCATTATGTTTCTTTGTTCTGTATTTTATCTTGTAATACTTGTCACAACAAACTTGATTTACTCACGTAAGGAGTTAAACTTATAGTTTAGTTGCATTGTCCCATTTAACACAATTTTTCCATTTAACCATTTTAATGGCCATCATCTAAATCCGTTGTATATCTTCATAGGAAGGCATGTGACAGTCGCATCACGAAATAATATATTGTATGACACAAACAAGTATCATGCAAATGGAACAGCGGCTCCCAGAGTCCGCGCGCAAAGAGCAATACATCTTGATTCAGACTTGTCTACGGCACCCGGCGCGCCTCCGCGACGTAACTGATGAACGCCAGCTTTGGGACACATATTTCTATCACTCGGTGTCTTTGCGCCAACTTCTTTATATCCAGCGCGAAATATCACTTCCTCTAAACTAAAATTTTATTCAACTCGCTTACTGAGCGAGATCCCAAACGGGTAAGCTGAAATGTTAAAAATGTTGCGCAAAATATTCGTGTTGCAACTTTTTTAAGCCATTAAAACTTTGGAGTGTATTTTTAATGTTATGTTTTGGACCTTTTCGTTTTGGACTGTATGCAAATGAAGTACCTTTTGTTATGACTTTAATAATGCTGGAATAATACCTATTTTTAAAACTGAATCAAATTAAATGGTCAAGGTAGTAGAATCGTTTCATGGCGACTAGAGTAGTCGCCATGAAACCTCTTGACCATCAAGAGTTTAGGCCTTCTGGCCTTAATAGTTTCAGCAACTCTGTCTCATGGGTGTAATAAAATTTTCAAAATTAATTAGCTATGCTCATTAGCAATATATAATCTTATTGGGATGCATTACTAGGAGGCTACAATGCTATAATCAATACTGATTTATTGCAGCCATTCTCAATGATTATATCCATTATATATATCATTTAGTATAAACCAAATGCTTTAAGATCCTTGTGCGAGGTAGTAGATGAAAACCATTCATATAATTTTAAATTATACAATACTACATACTTTATGTAACTGTAGATTAATGATCGAGTAAATAAAATAGACTCTTATACTTAAAGCTTTTCATAAGTTTGTGCAACTGTTGCGGTACCAGGGGATATATAAATTATTTATATAAGCGTTTTTTAATACGTGCACCAACAACCTGCCCTACCAAATCACTCCTGCATATTTATATTTTTCCTCTATCTAACAAAACACAAAATGCTTTACTACCGCCACAAAAAATTCTAACCTGAAGAATGCCAATAAACAACTACTGCAGTGCGACAATACATCTTAGTAGATACATTTGAGTTCAATTATTTTGTTTCAGTAGTTGAATTCTTAAAACATTTATAGCTTAAATATAAAAAGATCCTAAGAAAAGTCCAATTAGATCAACGGTTGATCTATTCGCTTTAACTAGTGGGGGCGAAATAATATATTTGATACATGATCTTGAGCTTCCTCCCGAGGTATTCCCGGTGCGCTATGGCATGGGGTTCTTCAAAAAAGGCGCGAAATAGCTCTCCTTCAAAGCCGGTAATGCATTGGCGGTACCTCTGGTGATGCAAATGTCCATAGGCGACGGTGACTACTTATCATCAGCCCGTCTGCCTTATCGCCAAGTTTAGATAAAAAAAAATATGTCCAAACTAACAGTAGCGTTACTATAAGAGTCGACATCGTATCTTAGTCTATGGGTTATTGAAACTATGCAGGGCAATACTGCGTTGAGTGTCGTGATCTCAACCAGAAACATAATACTGTACCCGCAATTCAATTGTAAAGCTATAAGTTTAATGTACTTAATGTACAAGGATTTAAAATATAGCCGAAGATTGTATTAGAGATCAATAGTCATACTCGTAGTTATAAAACTTGCAAAGCTGTATGCTATCTGTAGCAAATTATTTTCTCTTAATTTTGTTTAGTATGTAATTAATGAAGTTGCCGTTACTACACTAATTAATAATGTAATTGAGAACAAACTGATAGAATGTCGAATGTACATTTGAGGTAACATAGATGTATGAAAAACCTTTTATCTGTTGTCCTACGTTTTGATTAACTAATTTAGCTGCAGTGTAGGTAAGGGTAAGGGTAAGGGTTATACCGGGTTTCCTTTATTTTGCTGTGTAACACCCCAAAAAATAAACAACTGGCTGTAAAATAAACAAACTGTGTATCGCGAACTCGTAATTTATAACCTCGAACCAGGCATATAACAAACTTTTTCCTAGTATTAATTTAGTGGCTGTAGGATAGTCCAACTTTTGGTGTGCTTATGCTCGCTCTGAGCTTAACTAAAACTGTAAAGTAGTATGGGACATTTGAATAGAAACAGCGCAATAGCAAATTTGGAGCACTGTTCCGGTACTCAACGCGCTAAGTCTCTCTAATATGGTCTAAATACGGAGCTAAAGTCGTGCTTGCATCGTATTTGAATTTCCTGCAACAACTTTGAGTAGCCATTAAAGATCCAAGTTCGTCTATTAGACGCTACTTTGATATTACTCTTGCAGACTTAAACGATAATTAAGGCTATTAACTTAATCTTCTCTTAACCAGACGAACGTTTTATCTTTTCTATTAAATTTTCTGTAAGCTTGAGCCATGAATAATTTTCATAGACTTGTACTTGTAAATTTAAAAAATATTCTGTAAGTATGTAGGTATCCTCCTCTTTCTCACGTCGTATTATTGGGGGTCGTGATACCCCCGTGATGAAGTCATTTTCCTTTTGATGATATTGCGCCATCTACGCCTATCGTGTGACGTTAGTTGTTCGAGGTTGTTTCCGTCTTTTTCTAGCGATGTCACCAAAGAACTCTAGTAGTCTTCGTAAGCATATGGAAGAAAGTCCTTTTTGCACATCTGGATCTGGAACATTTTCCTCAGGCACCACGTGTAAGTAGGTCTATCTAAAATTATATCTATCTATTCCATAAATTGTAGTCAAATATTACGCTGCAATATTACCTGTGAGCACGATCCCGGCTTACTAGATATTTTTGGAGTAAATCGTAGCCAGAGAGAGATATGCCAGTCACTGTCAAATCCTTTGTTTAAGCATCAAAAGCCCGTCAAAACCTATGCTGCTGTGATTTTGATATTACGTAGATCCTACATGCCTACATATAAGCGAATCTAAAGGTAGCTTGTAGGGAAAGTTAATAAGGTTTTTAGTTTAGTTTTTCCAACCTACAAATGAGCGGCTCGGTTTTACTCCGCGAGGTAAAGTAGGGCAAATAAAATGTGGTACGTATTCATTTCGTTGATCCCATACCCAGGGTTGAAAGTCATGGAGCCCTGAAAACATTTTGTGTTCTTTTTATTGCATATTCACGTATCCTCTTGTATCTTATTTACGTTGCCGAATGTATTAGCTTATGTATCCAATTTATTTATTTTATTCAATTTCGGCTTCTGCGCGCTACTTTTTTGAACGAAATATATTACCGATTTTATACTGACTGTATTATGCTATAAATAATTATTCGTACTTGATTGATCAACTTAACAAAACAAAAAAATCTGGATAACTATAAAATTAATATTGTTTCATTTACATTATTTATATAGTTAGTATCTAATATATATAACAAAAATGTCGTGTGTCACAGTCCTCCGAAACGGCTTGATAGATTTTATATTATTGTATATTTGATAGGTCTGAGAATGGATACTTTTTAAACCCCTGGCACAATTTTTGCTTTTTTTTATTTTTCTATAATTTGACATCGAAAATACTTATAACCCCAATTATCACCCTCTTACCCCGAATTCCATTTGAATTTTTGTATTTTTATCATAATTCATACGGCAAGACAGCGTCAGCCGGCTCCGCTAGTAGTAGTTTGGTATTTACTTTAGGTAACTGTATATCCATAGTAAGTACTTACAGACTTACAATAATCTAGTTAGCCGAGCAGTCGGGCATGCGGTCGGCGTGGCTAAACCCGATTATGCATTCTCCTAACTTCGTATGTTGGTTTGGGTAACTTAATTCAAACTTCATTGAATGTAGTTCGAGTTATAGTTAGATCTTAGTACATTTAATACAATATGACAAATATATGTAGCATCCTTATATTTTAGATTAACGATATACTCGTACATATCTTAACAAGTTTCTAAATATACATTTAATTTAAAAAAAACAATACCTGAGTTGGTTGGTCACGGATGCATTGCTTCGTATAGCCGGCAACCACGCCTCTCCAATACCGGATCAAAAGATTTGCTTCACGGAGGATTATGAGGGTGACAGTTATACGAATTCTACCACATGGAAAGTAAAATAAAATACAATCTACAATATCGTAGTAACTTATTAATTCGTAGTATTTTCATATACTTTGATATTGGCTTACAGATTATACGACAGTGATTGCAGCGTAGCAATCAAAGCTCCAATATCAATACGATACAGTGCTCAATCGATATCACGACTGTAGAATATGTGCTCGTTTATTACTTTTCTGAAATACATTTCATAAAAATGCAACGTTTATTTATTTATTTGTCTGTATTGTATAGAAAGCGTGAGGTACATGTTGTCAATTGCTATGGGTAAATATTTCATCGGTAGCTATTTGAATATGCTAAAAAGCACGCTATTTTACAATAAAATGTACTCATATTTTTAACATTACTTGATTTTTGATTAAAAATCATTGAATGTCATTAAAAATCAATGAATATCATTAAAACACGGGTACTGACTTAAAAGACTTTTTATAGTAATTCAACAAAATCTATTGTAAAAATATTTTACCTTTTAGTACTGATTACCAAATAAAAATATTTTTTTTGTATTTTCTTTATAATTTTTTACTTATAATTTAGAATTAATGTTAAATATCACCTGACAAGGAAAACCGCGAAGTCGTAGATATGAGTAAAAAAAAGAATAATTATTAGAATAGGCTATTAATTTATGTGTGAGTATTACGGAATGAATAGAATAATCTTATAATTTTCATTTAATCCTTAAGACAATTTCGTTCAATCGCAAGTAGCATAATGGTTGTTACTCTAAATAATTTAAACGTGTAACTCGCAATAATCGTGTTAGCAGCGACGCGCAGTCCGTGCGGTGACGTCGAGATGTACGCGGTTAATCCGAATGTGCACCCAGCGTCGTCTAAATCCGTATGTTGGTTTGTTCGACTTGATACAAATTGCGTTAAACGAGGTTTCTCTTACTTCACCTACTTCCATATAACTTATATAGAATTATATCATGTAAGCTTCAGGTATAAAGGCTACTTCTAGTACAAAAACATTATAAGAGTAATGTATTTCTGTTAGGGTTAAATTCTTTGATTGTGATAAATCTCGTACTATAGACGCTTTATAAAAAATAAAACTCTACCTAATGGTAACATTTCGCATTGAAGAGAAACGTTTTTTTATAAATTAGCTCTTAACATAACTTCGTAATCCTTACTAACTCGTTTTATAATCCCGAATAGTATAATGTAACTCGCAATAATCTAGTTAGCAGCGACGCGCAGTTCGTGCGGTGACGTCGAGATGTACGCGGTTAATCCGAATGTGCATTCAGCGTCGCCTAAATCCGTATGTTGGTTTGTTCGACTTAACACAAACTTTGTTACACAAGGTTTCACCTACTTCAATACAATTATTATATATTATATTAGAGTTATATCATATCTTATCTTGTATTATATAGAATTATGTCATGTAAGCGGAATCTACACGTGGCGCTTTTAGCAAACACTGACCATTATAAGATTAAAGTATTTCTATTATACTAAATTGCGTATTATGATGAGTGAGAAATCTGATACTACAGATGATTACTGAAAAATAAAATCATACCTAAAAACAATAGGTATATTCAAAACTAGCTTTTGCTCGCGACTTCGTCCGCGTAGAAGTCGAAAACCCCTTGGGGGTAGAATTTCGAAAAATCCTTTCTTAGTGCTCACTTAAATCATGAAAGGAATTGTACCAAATTTTAAGTTTCTAGGTACAGTAGTTTCGGCTGTGCGTTCATTTGTCACTCAGTTAATCAGTTTTGCCTTTTATATATGTATTTAGATAAACAATTTAGAACCAAATACATTATACTAATTTAAAATATTACTAATTTAAAATTCGAAAGATGTACATGGCCATTTTTTCGAATAGTAACATTTAGGATAATCATAACTATTTTTAATCTAAGAAAAGCCTGATACGTCTCCTTATAAAAAAATATTGAAAGCCCTCTGAATCCTGAAGACAGCTTGTAAGATTTATGGTTTAAACTTCAGCAGGCCTTTTTAGTGACGAATTGTTTAAATTTTCCTCGCCCTCGCTTCCCAACGTTTACTTAAGAAATTGTTCTCGTGTCCTAAGTGTTTGATGTCTCAATGGTTTTAATCATCTCCTGAATTTATTATTATTTAATCATCATTTTCACTATAAGGGGATTTCGAATAGATGAAACAATGTTCGTACCTCGTACCTGGTAAATAATGTTTTATTGTTAAGTTAAGTAGTTTGCCACTCTGGCTTGTAAGTTGATGCACCGGAATTAACAATTTCTTATAGTCATTTAATAAAAAAATCAAAAATATATTACTAAGTGAAACTTGCACACTGCCTGGTACGCACAAAAATATGTTGGGTAGGGTTAGTAATCCCTGGTACAATAATTTATGATATTTATCTAAATCGACGATGAGACTCTTAAGAGCTTTTTTCTATTCTGCTCAAGTTCAAAAGTGATCAACGATCTAATCTGACCACCCAGGCCCAGTTAATAAAGTCACCTGTTATAAAGCAGTTAGCGACTACTTAAGGAAGACTTTTAAGTTGTAAAAAGGCAAAATGATCAACAATAGCTGAAAACTTGAAAGTGTTATTTATACGACAACGGAAAGTGAGCGCCTCGACGCCAAGGCAAAACTTTTAAATTTATTGCAAACCGCCATTATACATTCATTAATTTGAAAGATATATTAGAATTTTTGTTTCAGATATATTTATTATATGTACAGGTATTATATTGTATATCGGATTTGAAGTAGAAATTCATACACATATGATGTCACTGCAACCTTCGTAGATCCAAACTGTGAAAAATTCTCCTTCAAATGTGTCTCATCTCTTATAACGTTCAAATAAAAATAGAAGTGCGTAAAGTAATAGCAGTAGCAAACGACCGTTCAGTTCATCTGATATTAAGTAATTTCTGCTTAGACACTTGAACATGTGTAACCAAGTCAAGAGATACATATCTATATTTACTCGTATGTCCCTTAAAGCCATTTTTCTATTCGTGAGGACTAAAACCCTATTACCGAAGAAAAATGCAAGCGACTTTATTTACATTTAATTTTGTTGGCGCAATTCTAGTTATCTTCTCTTTCTTTATCTATTTTTTCGTCCATAAATCGTCTTTCTCGTTTAAAAACAATAAAGCTTAATGTCCTTCAGCAATGCAGCAGCTGTAAGTGAATTGCGTTTGGTAAAAACTTGTATTCTTTGCGGCTGTCGCGAACCCTTGGGACCACAGACCAAGCCGCAGCACTTTGTGCAATTGTACGGAAACTTCTAGAATTTCTCGTCTATAAAGTTTTCGACCTTTATATTACAGGTCCTTAATAAATCTGAAGCGTTTATGTTTTCTCTTTTGTTAAAACCACAATACAAATAGTGTTTATAATAAAATTGAAGGTGGGTTAATGATAATTGCAGGTCTTTATAAGTCTTAGCGCGTATCAGGAATTTCAGAACTCTTGTGCCCTTTCTGGTGCGAATTAGATCTCTGATAAATTCCTAGTTTTCTCTGCTAAACTAGGGGTCTGATCTGAAATTTTAGATAAGTAATTACTTATATGGATGTTCATTTTGCAGGGCGTGGTATACGTTATTTAACGTATGCCACGTGTTTGTGTGAGGAGAGTTATGAAAGTGGAAGAAGCTGCAAGTATGCCACAACCGTACCGTTTGGCACTCAATACTCTCTGCCTACCCCGTTAGGGATTTGGCGAAACGATGTGTGTGCGTGTGTGGTATACGATAACTTAATAATTTGGGTGCTAAGTTCTCTGTCCAACAAAATGTTGATAGTTGATTACAACTGATATTAATTTTTTTTAACGAATGTGCAATGTAGACCCTTTAAGAATAACAGACTATTGGGAATGGTCAGTAATGTTAACCTGAAACAGGTCGACATCTATATTAGGTATACAAGGAATAATTGATTAGCTAACTGACTTCTATTTGACTATGCTTCTACTAACCGCTGAGCCTGAAAACATAATATTTTGTTTGAAAATTGCTTAAATTAATAAGGGATCACTATGAACGGATTTTTGTAAATTCCTCCCTCAAAGAAGTTATGTAAATAGGAGATATAAGTTTATATGAAACTTCGTTATTTTTGATGTTACAAGTAATAAAATTGGTGCGTAGGCTTATCGTTGGTAACAAAAGAGAACTGTATAACATGGATCATTTTGGAAACATAATCCTAGAGGAATAAAATAAGGCATTGAAAGATTTATAGACACAGGAAAAATGGCAAAATTTAGCTCGTTATTGTATAAAATGAAAAACAGTTTTCAATTTTTAACGGAATCTGAAATAAATAAAACCGCATATTGCTAACCCCAACAATTCCATGAATAAAATAGAATCACTTAAATTTTATAAGCAAAAAGCTTTTACAAATGCGCATTCATTTCTCTCACAACAAGGTTTATCTCAATTTCAGATTTTACTTTTAACCGTTGGTTCGCTTGTTTGGAGCTGACTGAATAAAACAGTGAGCTTCTGTGGGTGGACCACGTTACTTTCTACATTTATTTTTCAGGTCTAGGTAAATGGTTCTAAACGTAACTTGGATCTTCGCTTTTATACTTTATTAGAGTGACTTTGATATTACTATACTATTTTATAGTAAATAATATGTCACTAACAGAAGAAAATGTATTTACTCATATGTCTTAAATCATCATCAATCATTTGATCGATCATTACACGTCAAGAAGGACAATGCATCAATTATACATCAAGTATTCGTTTATTGTAAGAAGAATTTCTGAAAATATCATACAATTTATTGCAGCAAAATACTTCTGGACTATTATAACGCTTCCATATAAGGGCTCTATAGTACAGTACAGGGCTGTATAGTATGAAAAACCTTTATCCTTCATACCGACGTGACGACGCAGTAAATACTTAGCTTTACAGGTCCCTCTCGACGGGTTGAGGCCGATACAGCGGAGTTTCCAAAAGTTTTGGCATTTCTATTAACCAATGACAGGTTCCATTTAAAAATTGTGCTTCACAGGATACACGCTAAAATTTCTCTTTATTTTTTAAAAACTGACGCTGCAGCAACGGAAAGGTTTCAGACAGAGAATTTAGAAAAAAAATAGACTAACACTCTCAATAGATGTGAATATCGATAATTAAATTTATTATTTAAATAAAATCAAAAATAAAAAAGCAGAGTTTCGTTAAAGGGAGAAAATTATACAATCTATATTTTTTCAATTTCAAATGACCTTCTTACTCCTAAATTCATACATATATTAAATCATTATGAGTTATTTGAAAATATTGCGTGCTGAAAAAATATTTATATTTAATGCACAAAATCTTTCAACAAAATGGATATATTTAAAAAATAAAACTGATAGGAAATATTAAAAATATAGCATAAGAAATGTAAAATATTATTTTAAAAAATGGTTATTTTATAAAAATGTGAACGTACTTGACACGCCCAAAATATCTCTTCTTAATTCATCATTATTGTATAAAACAATCAGCTCTTAAATTAAAATGTTCTTAGGGTCCTTGGGCTGAAAGGATATGACAATTACCCCTACTAATTTATCAAATATAACAATGCCGTTTAATTTAAGCTATTTTCGACCTTAACATCTTATATATAAAGCTAAGACGAGTGTCCTGGTAACACGGTAGGGGTTATGAAGAGTCATTTTGTTCCCATGCGGGCACTGCCTCGTTCCTGACCACTTGATAATAATTAATATCAACGCAGCTTAGACGTAAATTAATTATTCAAGGATTAACTTTGTTGGTTTGTAATCTTGTAGATAGGCACAAGTTTTATGAAAATGTTTCTTCATAATCGTCAGCCCTTTTCTGCTGGATAAAGGCTGACAATTCGGAATGATGAAATTCACATATATTTGGGATACTACGATTAACTCTCTACCATGTACTTGCATTTTCTATAGGTGTCTTCTTTAACTGATAACTTTCTAATGCGCTCACCTTCAAAACAGGTTTCGAAGATTCGTTTCTCAGAGAAGTTCAGAAATTAATGTTATTTAAATAGTTTCATATTTAATAAAGAAGTAAATAATCTAATATATATGATTCTCGTGACTTTGTGACAAAACTCCTCCGAAACAGTTTGTATATTCAGTCAGTTTGAGAGTAGGACGTAATCTATTTAAAACTTTGAGTGATAAGGGTGGTCCACCGCATTTTTTTTTTATTTTTTAGACAACTTTTGTTATGATTCTGCATTAAAAATATATACAAGCCTTAATTTTCACCCTTCTATCGTTCACAAGAATGTACATGATAGGTTCATTTTTAGTTATAACATTTCGCGCTTTTGTAATTTCAATTATAATTCTAACGTGCTAGCATGTAGATAATTCAGAGCGTTATGAGACGTACCTATTCTAAATACCTCCACAATAGAAAAGGAATTCAGGTTTAGTGGATAAGAACCGTGGAAGGAATCTACAGGCGAAAATTTTGTGTTCTCTCCTTGTACTAATTTTTTATTGTTAGTATATTACAACAAAATTGAGTGAAATAAATTATAACTAAATTACATTAAAACTAAATATACAATATATAGTAAACCTGAATATATATGCTGTACTAAGCAAAGTAAATGAAATATGTATATGTATATCTACATATTTTGACATATTGTAACTATTTTTTTATTTTTTATTTAAAGTTTAATCCTTTTAGGTGTTTTCATATATTTATTCCTACGAACGTACTCGTACTTACATTCACACTAAGAGCACTAAACAATATTTTTGAGACCAAATAAAATCATACACCAGAGGTACTCATATGTCCATATTTGTCGCCACAAGCAAACAGCGAGGATTATTCTTACCACAAAGCGATTTGTTAACGCCATAAACGTTATTCGGTTAATCAAGATTAAATGGCGCCGTTACATCTCACAAACTCACAAATACTCATCCCGTTACTTTAACTCGAAATGAAAATATATATTGGGTACATACTTGACAATATTATTCATTTTATAATTTGTAGAATTGTATGACCTAGAAAGGGCAAACTAAATAATTCGTTCACATTTGACAGCATTTTAAACATTAACAGGGCATAAAAAAGTTTATATACTTAATACCTATGTAACGTTAACAATATAGTTAGATAAATATTATAATAACACAAAATAATATATATATATGTATGTACTTCATATCTCTAGAAAGTCGTAGGATTGTCATCATTACAAAACTTGGTATGTCTTTATTCCATATTCGACTAGAATTTCACTTAGACGTTCAATCATATTATTTACTTAGTTAATCAAGATTTGGCGACATGACAACGCACAAGCGATACGTAATCCGAAATACATTTCTTGGAACCGTATTTCTTAATTATGTAAGAAAATGTATTTCACTTTGAAATGTGTAACTGTGTGAGACGGTAGAGACGGTACGGATTAAATAGGGTATGCTTCGAGCTCCGACGCTGTTTTTGTCGTTATAATTAACTTCTTGAGACAATAAACATTCTTTAAACCGAACTTACTTAATGAGAAAGACAAGGTTATTAGGATCCTTAACTTAATGGCTATAGTAAGTAGATGATTCTAAGAGATATATGAAGCTTACTTCTTAGATTTACTTTAATAAAAACTTAGTAACTTTCTGTCATCATCAAAGAGTAGTAGAGTTCCGTTCCCAAATGATGCTAATGGTTGATCCGTCTGTCCATCACATCTTGCTTAGCAGGTGGTAGACCTCTTGTAGTTCGACCGGGGAGGTACCACCGCCACCCTCATAATACTAGTGTAAGTCTCTTAAATTTTCATGGGTAGACGCTTGAATTTTTTGCTCAGCTTATGTAGCGTCCACTATAACATAGATAAAAATTATTATTAAAAATATACGGCATAAAATATTGCATTATGGTACGACCCTTCGTGTGCGAGACCGGTATGAATTTAGTCGTTATTGTGTTATTACAAAAGTATTGGAATAATGTTTTGCATTCGTACTGACGTATATAAGCAGTAGGTAATAAATGTCGTAGACACGTTTAGGTAAGACGATTAACAACATTTTTGCAAGGACAGGATGTTATAAATTTAACGTGTGTATTTGTACGTGTTGCTTATTTTTGTTTAAATTTTGACTTGTCGAGAGTGCTCTTAGCTCAAAGATAATCTGTCAACTGTTAGAAGGTTACTTTTAATGAAGGGGTTTTAAAAACTTGTACCGATTTTATTGATTTAAAATTGTGTATCATATGACTTAAGGGATATTTCAACAATATGTAAAACCTAGACAGGTTATACTTTAATAACGTAAATACAGCAAAATATCGTGTTTGAGCTTATTGGAATTTTCTCAGATAATGTTATAAATAGAAAGAAATAATTATAGATTTAGGGCTTCTTTGGGACAGCGTTTTTTATATTGAAGTTTTAAGATGTGATAACGAATGCAATCGTCGGTTCTTTTGGTGACAATCATAGATATCTACAAATTGGCCACAACATTAAGTTGAACAAAAAGTCAAGGGGTGATTTTGGAGCCGGTCCTAATTGCAGGAAACGAGAGGCCGATTAAATCTCAACGAGATTTTATTTGATGCCGGTTTGGCAACGGCACTTGTTTACACAACGGAAATGGGTACTTTTGTTATTTTCTTTCCCACCAGTTAAGTGAGTCTATATGTCACCTAAATCTAATTGAGCAATGAAATGTCTAGCTAAGCAGGTTCCTGAATGAGCTAGTTTTTGGCAATAACTTGCTGCAATTGTATAGCAGTCAAATTGCTGATTATTCAGCGCGATGCAATACCAACTATATACGTAAACAATTGCCACACTCTTAGTGTAACCCGAAAATTTAATATTTATAGTTTTTAGCCGTTAAAAAACCGAATTTAAAAGTAAAATAGTACTTTGTGAAAATAATAAAAGAAAATCGTAAAAAGCGAACTTCACGATTATCATGTCCTTGTTTATTCCTTCCTTATTTATATAGGACCATCCCGCGATTATACCCTCACAGATAAAAAATGAATTATCAAAATAGTCTATAAATGTTGATGATATCCTAAAAAAACATGCTTATAATCGTACTTCTATCTTTTTCTTATTAAAGTATATATATGAATTTAGGCTTTATTTATTCACGTTACTCACTTTTGTGAACATGTAAATAACAAACTAGATGTACTCCAACAAGAAATGAAACGCCATATTGAAATATCCATTGATGTCGTCAAGACTAAAATGTAGATCAATTATTTAGTCCAAACTAAATTCAGTGGTTTAGACTTTAGAGCATCAGACACCGTTTAATCTATACGATGATCATATCGTTTGTCGATTTGTCTGTAAGTACGGATCAATGGAAGGGTTGATCCCCTCCGTCTAAGGGCCGACATCGGCCACTGATGGATGAATCCTGCCTTTCATCCATACTTCGATCTAAGCGTTGAATTCCATAATTGTTCTCTTGGTTTAACTATATTTTATTACAATATGTATCTTTAAATTATATATTGAATATTAATGCGCAGGCATCGAAATAGTATTTTTAGGATTAATTAAAAAATAAGGGAAATAAACTTTTGCATTCCGAAATATATACCCTAGTCGCACATAAAAATAACAGTAGATTTACTGGCACAAAATAAGACTAAATCGGTGGAATCGGTGTAGAGAATTATTGAACCAAATAGTATAACTTTCTAACACAATACCTCGAATGTAAAAAAGAATAAGGCCCTATAACAGAACAGAAATCGAGATGCCGATACTAAGCGTTCTGGATAAGGTCAAAGTAGATAAGCTTATCAAAGGAACAGTTCCGAATGAAAGTTCTTTTAGGTCACAGAGCTCTTCAATTTAGTTGCACATACATATAACATTTTCAACACATTAAACAAAATTCAACTAATCTTAGGCATTCGGTGTCACAGTATCAGGTCATTAACGTTAAAGCAATTAGAAGGGATCGTTGAAAGGGTTGATCCCTTCTTTCGAACAGTATTGATGGAAGACCATCGTTCGTCACGGCACATCAATTTCAGTGATTGCACTGTTTGTTCTCCTTAGTTGAGATCTATTGGGTGTTGTGATAACCTATGAGAATCGTGAGATAAATTGAGCTGCTATTATTGTAGGTGACGTTACTTATTTTACGTTACATTCTTTACTTCTTAGCGGTACACTCTCATGTGTGTCCAAGAATTGTCGTGTGTGACAAAAACTGTCTAGTTCATTAAAAAGCGACCTAAGAGTAGACCATAGAACATATAAATTCCACATACGTAATAAACAATAGTTAAACATTTTGTGTATTTTATTTGAACAATTAAATAATTAAATCAATCTCTCATCGTGTACTACGATGTAAACTTTTTGTATGTAAGTCTTTCTATTGGAAATGAAATTCAAACGCGAGCGGAAAAATACTATACATTCCAATTCTGCCCCGAAATTAAATATGCTTGTTCAGAGTCAAAGAAATCAACTAACAAAGGATGAAACACGAGTCCGGAATATTGTGATGTTAAAGCACTAAAGTTGTAAATAGGAATAATTCTCTATATTGCTCAGTTTATTTTGACATAGCGTCATAGACAAAGCTCTTTTAGCCGATATACGAGTGTGCAATGTTAGCTTGATTGAAAAATTCTCTATTCAGGGGCTCAACATTAGTCGTCTATTCTTATTTTGATATTAAACGATTTTTTATAGTTTTTCTAGTGGAGTAAAAGTAATCAACAATCCAACACGAGTAAAGTAGTATGTTAGTCATTTGTCGTAAAAAACAGTAGGAATGTAGAAATTGAATGATTTTATTGAATAATTTAATCAATCTAAAGGTTTTTATTACAAAAAAAAAAACTTTCATAAAATCATAAAATTGATTATACAACTTGTACACAGGGTTGTAACAACATGGGCTCAAACGACAATGGAATTTTTTGTTACGTGATTTTTTTTATATGTAAAAAATACGCGGCCAGTTCAATTTTTAACTGAGTGCATGCTTTTACAAAGGCCGAATAAAATTTACAGACGAATACCACTTGTGGCCAAAATTAAAAGCAATCATTGGAATTTATTTATATGCAAATATTTATTACCATACTCTTGTATTATCAGTATGAACTGGAACCAAATTTCAATAAAACGATTACATATAATTATGAACATTAATTTAGCGTTAATGTAAGATACTTTGGCTCATAGTTTTTTTCATCATGTAATAGCAAACGATGCAGTCCACTTGATCGTAAACGGACACTGCCACATATGATTGAATCGTACTTGATGATGATTGACCAAATTGCTTACCTATTCAAATTCTATCACGGTATTTGCAATGTGATAGATCAGGGCCTTTTTTATATAAATATAATGTGAAGTATTAAGTATATTATCTTTGTTATTTTACATCAAATCATTATAATTCTCACATTGATGCCATAATTTGGACTGTATGGTTGTATACTGGTTAGTATACTGGTTGACACAGAAAATGGCGATACGTATGGATTATCTGCTTAAAAATAGTACAAACTTTAGGAGCAGATACGCTACTCTCTTTAGGAAGTCCCTGGTGAGGTTTGAGCGGATCATTCTTTTTAATATGGGTTCAGTAACATAACCTTCATACTGAACATGCACCGTATTGATGTTATACGGAACATGTAGCAAAAATAAACTCCGAAATCGGTACATCGGTATATTCCTATTTTGATGTCGGTTAATAAAATATAATACTACATGCAGTGCAAACTTACTAAGCCTCAAATGGCTAATCCGTGAGTTGCAAATAACCGCGAATGCAGATCAATATTGTGGTTCTCCATTAGGACGATAATTGCAACATAGCGCTGGGTTAATTACTGTGATATTTTGACGATTGTATGACCGAGTTTAATTTCAAGTGAATTTATTAAAGCATTGATACGTTGTGGTATAATAGAATACGTTTTGCATTTTTGCGTTGGTAAGAAATAATATGTAAATTGAATTATAAGTACATAAGTATTTTATTTCTCCAATTTCACTGAAACAACACCCAATAAAAAGTAACAAGACAGAACATACTACACTAATTCAGTCTGTAATGCCGCAAACAGGATCCCTAAAGAATAGAAAACAAAACAGCCAACAGGCACTTAACGTTGATGTGACACTTGTTCGAAGGCCTGGACAAGTTTCACAGAAAATTCATCTGGGAGAGGTCAATCAATCCTAGATCCCTAGTTTATAGCCCGATCAAGATATCAGGCGATCCTTCGCTTGTCGTAAAATTCTCTCCTTTTATTATTCCAGAGAAACTGAATTTGATAGGAACGCCGTAATTTGTTACGCGGGACAGAAGAAAAGTTGAGCTTCGGAAACGGGATATAAAAGAGCAAATTAAAGTTCAGAAATATATTTTTCAGGCGCTTTCTTTTCGTAAATTTAAAACTTATTCTTATTACAAAGATAAGGTGGCTTCAAGGCAATATTTTTGGGATACACGTTTAAAAAAAATACAAGAGAAATCGTTGGTTTCAATTTTGTAGAAAAATGCTGTTTATCCACTAGAAATGGCTTACAGGATAAGGATAATGGATATAACAAACAAGTCAACTAATAGTCAACACCTTATTGATTTTATAAATTACTAGCGACCCGCCCCGGCTTCGCACGTGTGCAATGCTGATACTGAATACATTACAGAAAATATGTGAACGTATTATACGTATAAACCTTCCTCTTCAATCACTCTATCTATTTAAAATAAATATAGTTTAAAAAAAACTAAAAAAACACGCTTTTAGAGCATATCAAACTAAAAAGTAAAAAAATAATTT